>CM038479.1:4609068-4693321 GCA_021464305.1 Kandelia obovata | reverse complement strand
AAAAAAAAAAACGCTAATTTTAATGATCAAATCGAATTGTCATTTGTAATGAAAACAATTCGAAAAAAGATGTAGCAATGAACTTTTATTGTAATACTAAAGCACCTGTTAAAAATCTTATTAAGCGAGACATCTCGGTTTTTGTGTATGAAGACTGAGCGACACCCACATGGGGCAGAGCAACACGGCTGCTGCGGCCGGCGAATAGCAACATTCTCAAATCAGCCAAAGTTGGATAGAGAGATGCTGCATGCAGCCCGCTTCACAAGAACAACTTTCTGCTGTCTCTCTCTGTTCTTATAAATTAACCTTTACTTTACCCTTTTAGTAAAATCATTCTATTTATAACCTACTACTAGAGTTACTTATTATTTTTTTACATCCAAATTTTTTTAAATATTATTAATTTAAATAATTTTTTATATGTTTTTTAAAATATTAATAAATTTAAAATTTTATGGATGTATATATAAACACTTAAACTTATCTTTTACCAATATAATTTGCAGCGTTAAAATTGGAATCCAAGTTAATGGGGTTAAAGACACACCCAATGAAAAACTAAAGTGTCATCTTGTGGGATGGTACTACCATGTAATTGCAAGTTTGGAATCAGTTAGTTTGATATTTTCCGCGAGGTCAAGAAATTGTCGTCCTTCTTTGGACACGGACGGAGGCAAGGCAGGCAAAAGGGGGGCCCCATTGTCTCCGGACCCACCACTTAGAGATTGTACATATGCTTGTAAAACAATACATAAATTAATTTTTGGATTAGTGACAAGTGTTGTTAATTACATCTTGAGTTCATTCAGTGTTGCTGCTCGGAAAAGATAAAAAGATAATAATAAATTTTTTTTTTTAAAAAAAAAGTGTTGTTACTTACTTTATCCAAGTTCCAATTTTGTTTCTTTAATCGGGCGGTTTCTTTTGCATTTTTATCATATATCTTGCTCCCTTCTTTTAAAAAGTTGTCTTTTTTTTTTTTTCTTTTGTTTTGTTTTGTTTTTTGTTTTTTTTTTTTTTTGGTGGGGGAACCTCTGAAAATTTATTCTGAATTCGTTTTTGGCGTACTGCTTCTCACCCAACATGAAAAATTCGATTGCTTTGGTTGTTAGGTAGAGGACGGAGAAAAGGTAGATAAAACTGGAAACATTTTGTCGCTTCGCCCAACCGATTTAACATGCATGTCGTTCCTCTTTGCAGAAACGGTGAGTTGACTAAAATGATCCAAGAAAACACGTTCCCAACAAAGCCACGCATAAAAACAGGAGTAGTGGCCCAACATCGTAAATGCAAATTGGGCCCCAGAATTTAATGTGGGGCTTCTTCCTTTTGCCTCTCATTCGATGTGCACACCAGCCGTCCTAGTTTATTTTTCGGTTAATTACGATCATATATATTGAAAAATTAAAAATATATAAATTATTTAATGATATAATATGAGTCTATGTTTAATGTGGATCAACTTAATCCCCTCTACATAATTTAACCTTTCCCTTTTTTTTTCCTTTTTTTTTTTTTTTTCAAGAGAATGAACAAAAGGCCATCTATCATCAAATAGCGAACGAATGTGTTTAAATCATGCGTTGTGAGTCACCAATCAAGATTGGCATACCGTCCCATATTTGACCCCTCATGTTTCTCGTCCTAGTCTACGCTTTTTATCAGGTGCAGTCTGACAAATAAAACTCTTGTTTTCACACAACTTATCAACTTAATAGAAATCGGTTGTTGGGTACATTTTTTTTATTGTATTCACCACACACACTTAATAAAATAATTATTTTATTAATAGATAATGACACACACCACAAAAAATTACTTTTTTTGAACCCTCACCTTATGAACATCCCTTTTGTTAGACCCAATATATATAATTAGTAAAAACAAAAACAAAAAAAACAAAAAGAATACACAAACTAAAATTTATACTTAAAGAAATAATATTTCACTATTAAACATAGTGGTACATGTCATGTCATTGTTTGTTACTGAAGGATTTTTTTTTTATCAATTGTGTTTGGTGAATTCAATAAATGGTATGTCCATGTAATTGCTCATTTATTTTATTTGTATATCTATTTTTATTAAATGTGAATACTATGGTCATAAAATCATAAGTTCATGTGACCTCTCTCAAATTTAATTTGGCTAACTTTTAATCATTAAATTCTAAATTTATCTACTTATGACCCATAAAAGCTTCAGGAGAAATTATATTTAGCCTCAATTTCATGGTAAAAATACAAGTATACTGGAGAGCAGGTTTATATTAACCAAGATATTCTGGGACCACCGCATTGGTGCACAGTAGCTAGTAGAGGTGAGAATAGGATAAAAAGACTGATATTCTTGGAGGACCAGATCCTGCTCCATGATGACAAAAACTGAAATTTTATATTCTATACCATTGGGTGTATGGTAAAGATAGAATTACTCTTCTACCCTATAATTGTTCGTAAATAAAAAAATGAAGTCTGAAAATTTATATGCTGTATACAAGCCTTTCACCTATATTATGGTTGTTTTTAACAAAATTATCATTTTCTTAGTTACAAGAAATGAATGTAAATTAGGTGTCAAAAGAGAAAAAAAAAAGTCATAATTCAATTAATTAAAACCACAAAAATTTTAGTCGTTAAAAGTATATGCTCCCAAACATAAGATGAAAACAATTTCTTTCTTTGTCCTTTTTCATCCTTTCATTTTCTAGTTTTTATTTTTATTTTTACTATTTATAGTATTAATAAATTTTAATTACATTAGTCAAAGTCTAAATATTTTTTTTTTCTCTCGAAGAAATAGATAATGAAAAATTTGCGGGATACAGAGGATACACACTTTTACTTGACCACCCTACCCTGTATCATATTCTGTTAAATGTCGGGTCCATAATTTTCTACTCTAAGCCCTTTTCTGTAATGCTCTCATTCCATCTTACTCTACCCTACATGTTTCCTCACCCCTACTAGCTAGCCAGTTAAAATGGTTAGTCAGAACACGCCATAACTATTGTTAATTAGCTGGCCTTGGATAAATAATGATAAATTCACCATATGTGTGTGTGTGTGTGTGTGTGTGCAGAATAGAGTGCTCAATGAATGAATCAACTCGTGTAAAGCTGTTGACTAGTTATTCAGTTAATTGGTCATTATATGCACAGGGATGTTGAAAATTTTTCACGAAACATGAAAACCAACAATAAAATTGAACATCAGCTGGGTGAATCCACTTGTAGCTGCAAAATTAAGGTATTATTTAATAAGGTGGCAACGAAACTAAAATTTTAAATTAGAGGCAGATAGGCATATCCAATGAGTTTGTTGGAGTCCAAAATTGACCGGCTTCGGCATTATTTCAATTAATAATGATTAGAGTCCCATCATTGAATATTAAATACAGTAGCTTATTCGGTTTAATTAGGATTAATAAATATTCCGGGCGTAGGATTTGTGAGGTGTGAAACTGTGGATAGGGAGAGTGAAATAGTTTTGAGAATCCCCACTCATGACGTTGCCTTGGCTGCACAATTGCCACAAACAACAAAAGAAAACATCGTCCAGTCCCTGCAACCACGTGAAGCTACCATTGCTCACATCCCCCAGATCCTCCGTATCTATTTAATGGCCCCCACCCACTCCTTTTTTTTTTGGGTTGTTTCACTGCTCTTCTACCACACGCGTCTCCTCGACCCCTCGCACGTGAATGGCCACGTGTCGCTCAATCTCCACCCTCACTCTTGTCCTATAAATGGAGATCGGTCCTGCGGTAGCTTAGAATCCTAGACGGGCCGGTTGTTGGCACACCGAAACGAAACGACCCCAAAATAAAAGACAATTTATCTTCTTCTAGTCAGACTCGGAGCCCTTGTCCATTGCTCTTTTTTTTCTTTTTTGTTCAATTTTTGGTTCGCTTTTGTTGCTGGTTGCCTCGTTCTCTTCGCACATCCAATCTCTCTTCTGCTGCTGGCTGCTGCATGTGTATCCTGCGTGCAGACATACTTTGCAACGTGAAAAAAAATAAAGAAGGGGAGCAGCGAATCTGCGTGCAAAATCTTTAAAGCGCAATCCCTTCTTACGTTAGGCCCACGCCCCAATCAACCCAAAGATTTTGTTCCCCTGTGTCCAAACCATTTATTAGTACCAGTTCCCCCCCCCCACCCTGCTGCCACCTCCAATTTCTCTTTGCCCGCATTTTTCTTATTCTTCCCAATTCTTCTGTGTGTGTGTGTGTGTGTGTGTGTATATATATATATATAAATCATCGTAGAACAAGCAGAGAGGGAGAGGATTACAGAAAGCCTAATAAAAAGAAATGTTAAAAATGGCAGCTAGGCTTCTTCTGATCGCATATGCTGTCTGCCGTTTAATTGTAACAGTCGGGTTGACTGTGGAACCCACAGAGCTTCTCCGCCTTCCAGTCGACGGTCAACTAACGGTTGACCAATCCGACGTGGAAACTGCTTCGCTGGATTTCGGCCTGCTTAGCGGAGCCGAGCCGATTGCCGTCTTGCATCCCGCTTCGGCAGAGGACGTGGCTCGGCTGGTTCTTGCGGCTTACAATTCGGCCCAGGGGTTCACGGTGTCTGCCAGAGGTCACGGGCATTCCATAGACGGGCAGGCGCAGACGAGCGAAGGAGTGGTGGTCGAGATGAGCAGCGGCTCCTCAAGGAGGATGAGGAGTAGTCGGCTCCTCGGATCGCCGCGTGTTTCAGTGAATGAGATGCAGGTGGACGCGTGGGGAGGGGAGCTGTGGATAGATGTGCTGACGAGCACGCTAGAGCACGGCTTAGCCCCCAAGTCTTGGACAGACTATTTGTATCTCTCGGTTGGAGGTACCTTATCCAACGGTGGCATTAGCGGCCAAGCATTCAATCATGGCCCTCAAATTAGCAACGTCTACGAGCTTGACGTTGTTACAGGTCAATTTCACGCTCTCTCTCTCTCTAATGCCTAGGCGCCACCGTCCCCCACCCTTTATTTTTATTTATTTTTTTAAATAACGCGGTGGTCTTAACTCGTTGTATTATGACTTGCAGTGCCATGCATTTCTTATTAAAATTCCATATGCCGCGTAGATGTTCTTTGGATTTTTATGTTTGATTTGCATCTATTATTTATTTATTTATTTTTAACCAATTTCCTTGTTTGCGTTTTTCGAACTCTAGTTTTATGTTTTTACGTTAAACTTCCGAGTTGTAACTACGTGACTTGTTGGCTTAGTTAACTTGGTTTGACATGATAGTTTTGTCTCCAACATTATCGACAGAAAATTGGAGTTGCAATTTTATTTTCTTTTTATTTTTTTTTTTGGGAACAGCCCTCTCGTATTTTTAATAACAAATCAAAGGAATGGCCAAAAACTTGCAGCCAGTTCTCGTGAAAAAGATGTCAGCAAAGGGGGAGTCGGTGCCTTTAATACAAGCCCTTGTAAAAAAAACACACCCAACCTGATGACCATACGCCACCCAGTCTAATAGTAACTAAGCGATATGTTTTGTTTTTTTCCTTCTTAAGGGCAAATGGGTTTGAACCGCAACTTCTTAGCTCCCCCCCCCCCACCCCAAATGTCTTTTTAAGAAATTGAGTTTACAGTTTTGTTATTTCATTTGAAATTGTTTAACCGTTTCTTTTTACCATTCATACACACCCCCATGGCCATAACCTAATTGTTTGGCTATTTGTGAATATCAGGCAGGGGTGAGCTCTTCACATGCTCAGAGGAACAAAACTCGGAGCTATTCTACGCAGTTCTTGGTGGTCTAGGGCAATTTGGAATCATAACTAGGGCAAGAATTGCTCTTGAGCCAGCTCCCCAAAGGGTAACTTATTACTCTCCCCGCTGGGATATGCTTGTATATTTTACTTGCTAGACATAAACTCTAGTTAGCCATTTGTATATGGTGGGGAGATCATCTTTGGAATATTTTTTAATCAGTGACAGAAAGTAAATCAAATCGCAATGTACAGGCCATAAATATAATGAAGGGGTTGGGTCCATATATATGAACTTTTTAACTCATTCAAATGGCTGTTCCAAAGCTGGCAATGTGTCATTTTTGCTTCTAACGTGGTCTTGTGTGTTTTTTGAAAAGTGACGTTCTCTTTGTTTTTGATATTGTAAAGGTGAGGTGGATCAGAGTACTGTATTCCAACTTTTCGGCCTTTACTATGGATCAGGAGTATCTCATTTCTCTGCATGAAAGCCCTGCTGGCCAAAAATTCGACTATGTCGAGGGTTTTGTTATCGTAGATGAAGGGCTTATTAACAATTGGAGGTCCTCTTTCTTTTCGCCAAGCAATCCTGTTAAGATTAGCTCCATTGGTTCTAATGGAGGTGTGCTATACTGCTTGGAGATCACCAAAAATTATGATGAAGCAACTGCAGATACCATTGATCAGGTATACCTCCCTGCTGATTGATTTTCATTACTGGGAAATTGTTGCCTACTTAAAAGATGTTTTGCTATAATTATTGAGATGCATAATTATCCATTGTTAATCCACTTGCTCTTGATCCAAAGTGGGTGGGTAGAATCCTTCCTGATCCCCATGTTTGGATGCTTGGGACAATTTAGTCTATTTTTCCTTTTTTGAAATGAAACAAAATTCATTGTTTATCAATTCTGGAGAATTAAAAATAAAAAACTAATCTAAAGACAACAACTGTAAATTTTACACATTCTTTTTTCCTTTTTTTATACTCCTAAAATAAACAATTAAGAAACCTCACCAGCCCAATTTTGTAATTAAAATTACAAGGCTTGCAGTCATTATGTATCTATATCTACTGCAAATGAATTCTTTTGTTTTTGTTTTTTTTTTTTTTGGTCAATGGCCAAATATTTTAACTACCAAAAAGTTATACTTCTTAGAATAAGATTTTTAGGTGATCTTAATTAGGCTGAACCTGAAAATTTTTGTTATAGATGTATGATAAAATTTTACAAGAGGCAAAACAAATTTATCGCTGTTTTATATGTTTGACAAATTCTTGATACGCAATGATGAACTAAGCTCTCTTATTTACCAATCTTTCGTTGCTCACTTATCAAAATAAAAATAAAAATAAAAAAACAAAACAAGAAGAATCTCTCTTTGTTGGAAACGGCTTCCAATTAAAGGACAAATGAATGATTGAATTTTCTCTCCAATTTAACCTTTTTCTCACCACAAGTTAGAACTCGCTTGGTTGGCATTTTTTGTATGGTAGTTGCATATCAAAATCACATTTTTGGTCGTGTTTTAACAATTCATTTCCCATCGTTGTCCCACTATTCCTAGATTATATGATTGAGACTACTAACAAAAGGTTAATATTTTAATGCGCATATCCTACCATAAAATGTCATTAAACATGCACAAGAAAACATGAAAAATCTTCTGCAATCTATCCTACCCTCCTGATCCTAAGATTGAACACAACTTTAGTTTAGTTTATATAAGTTAAAGTTTAGCAGATCTAAGCCAGCCACCCACCAAATATTCTTTTCTAATTAACCTCTCTCTCTCTCTCAAGACAGCATTAAAAATTGATTGGAATCAAAGCTATAACCTGAAAAAAGTTGACTGTCTTAGCAACTTCTTTTTTGTGTACTTTGATTGTGTTATTCTAATTGATTTATAATAACAATAAAGTATAATTTATCAATTACCAGTTGGTTCCATATGGACTGTGCTGCAGGATGTCGAGTCTTTGTTAAAGCAACTGAATTTTATACCATCGTCGGTCTTCACAACAGATCTGCTTTATGTGGATTTTCTGGACCGAGTCCACAAGGCGGAGTTGAAGCTGAGGTCCAAGGGTTTGTGGGAAGTGCCGCATCCGTGGCTCAACCTTTTGGTCCCCAAATCTAGAATTGCCGATTTCGACAAGGGTGTCTTCAAGGGCATTTTGAGCAACAAGACAAGTGGGCCCATCCTCATTTACCCAATGAACAAAAGCAAGTAAGTCTCAACACGTGCATCCTCTCTGCTCTCCATCTCTTTCCTATACTAGCTGTATGCATGCATACGACATGCATAGTATCATTACTAAGTTTAATTAATAATAGCCCATCTACGTGGGACAAAGTGCCCCCAGGTTTCTGAATGTTGTCCTGCGGTCATCCAAATGCACATAAGTGGCCAAAAATTTCACAATCAGCTGTCACAATACTGCAGTGTATCTTATCTCAGTATTAGAAAATGCACATGTAATTAGATGTATTTACTATTTATCAAAAAATGAAATACTCTTAAATTAATCTGAACACAATCCTAATATAGAAGGCCAAGAGAAGGGTTGGGTGGGTAAATCATGTTTGAAAAATGATTATCTTCAATGACCGACTCCATGCTCGTACTACTCTACTGCCTTTGAGCATTACTTTAGCCATACTAGTAGCCCCATGGCAATGGCAATGGAAATGGTGGTCCTTGGATAAGCGAGCGAAACGTGGCAACATGATTAATAAGACACCTGGCCCACATGCAAATGACCCAGCAAGGCAGAGTTAAAAAAAAAAAAAACATTTTTGCATTAAAGCTCCAGCTGGGGGCGGACAAACACTTTTGCCCTTCTGTTTGAGTGGTACCCAAACAAATCAACGGTAGCGATCATCCAATTGGGGAGATTCTCGCGTCAGGAGATCCTCCTTTGTGACCAGCTGATCGTAATGACATCCATTGTCCTGTTTTATTCTACTTAAAAAAAAAAAACTACACTCCAGCTAGCATGCATTTCTTCCTTCAAGTCGGGGGTTTGTCTTATTGTTGTTTCCTGTTTTCATCCCAAGGAAAGACTAATGAGTGGGGCTTTGGATGGTGGTGACTGGTGATGTCATGCAGGTGGGACTGTAGGAGCTCGGCAGTGACACCAGACGAGGATGTGTTTTATCTAGTGGCGTTGCTAAGATCAGCCTTGGATAATGGGGAGGAGACTCAGACTTTGGAGTACCTGACCAAACAGAACCGTCAGATTCTCACGCTTTGTGATGAACAGGGGATCAAGGCCAAGCAGTATCTGCCTCATTACACTACACAAGAGCAATGGGTGGACCACTTCGGAGATAAGTGGGCCCAATTTAAGCAGAGGAAGGAGGAATTCGATCCCCGGCGCATCTTAGCAACTGGCCAACGAATATTTAAGCCCTCGTTCGCTGCTCCTTACGGTACAGTGGTTGCTGCTGCTTCGTGGTGATGACACATCAACATATTTTACGACCACCATGAAGCCCGATGGGCCCCAGTTGTCGGGCCCACCCAAGATCAGACCACACTGACGTAGGAAATATTCTTGTACATAGTGGCAAGGAATGATGTTTTGTTTCTTCCCCGATCATCAATCAATCAATAATCAAACTTTTCAAGGCTGAAAAAGCCGGTTAAAATTTTTTTTCTTGCCCGGTGGCTGCCGCTGTGGAGAAGGGTCAGGAGTATAAAGAGATGTCGGGTCCATGGATTGTGTAAACATAGAGCGCATTGCATTGTGATGGTGCTTTTGGCGCCCGTGATCCCGACCGCCCTGTCTGCAACTTCCGCAGCCAGCTAGCGGCAAAAAATTTAAGTCAAGACTCTGAGAATAGTTCAATTGCATAGTTTATCTTTAAAGTTATTATTTAACTAATATTAAATTTCATATATAATGTATAAATTTATTATATTTATTTAAAAATATTTTTTATTTTTAAAAATAAAAATAAATTAAAATTTAAGTATTATTCTAAGTACTAATTTAATTATATTTAATATTATGTTAGATATTGTTTTACTTTTTATTTTATTTTATTTTTTCTGAATTGACGTTCATTGTTAATAATTTCTTAGCACCAATAAGTTTACTTTCATTCGATAGTTGTCATAGAACAAATTATTCAATCACAAAATTAGTACCTGAAATTAAGAAATTTAGTTGAAAATTAACATATAGTTGATGATTGGATATATATTAAAATTTTAATTTTATTATAATATTAATAAATATTACAAACTAATTTCTAAGTTAATATCAAATATTATAAATTATAAGAGTTTATAAAAAATATCATAAAATTACACGAAAATTAATATATAAAATTAATAATGTGATTAAATAAGAATAGTTAATTTTTTTTTAATTTTAATAATATATACTTATTTATAAATTAAAAAAATAGCTCGTGTCATTTGTGAATTTTTAAAAAATGTAATAAGTTTCAAGTATGAAATTTTCTAAAGACAAAAATAATAATTATAATTAATTTGAATAATTTTTAAAATTTTATATCAAATTAATGTAAAAAAAAGATACATTCAAAGTAGCAAAAACTACGCTAACAAAATGATGATAACTATATAAATGAAAGGTAGAAAGTTTGAATGGATACAAGAGATCCATTGCACATTTCAAAAGGTTCAATAATACAAATTAGAGTTTCAGTGGATATAAGAAATTTATTGCACATTCCAGAAAAACTAATGACACGAGTTAAAAATAAAAAAGATTAAAGAAGTACTAAATGTGTTGATTAAGAACATTCAGGTCAACCAAATTTCAAATGGTGTGAATTTAAGTTTGACAAAAAGTAGAGATCTAATTAATATAATTGAAGTACTCAATAACTCATACTAAGTAATAAAATTCACTGCAATGAACTTTTTGCATCTATTGGAGCCTTCCATCCATCATTTTTACGGTTCTCATCATTTTCTCTCTCCTTAAAAGGATTCATCCTCGAATCATTACCTATATCAAAAGGGGAAAGATCAGAAACGTTAAATATTACACTTATATTATACTTACCGAGAAAGTCCAACTTATAAGTATTGTCATTAATTTGTGTTACAACTTGAAATGACCATCTTCTCTAGGTTGTAACTTTGAACGCCTCTGAGTTGGAAACTATTCCTTGCGCATATACACCTAAACCCAATCACCAGATTCAAACACTACCCTCTTTAATCCCTTATTAACATGTGATACGTATTGCTCAGTTCGTTTTTCAATATGTTACCTCACTTTTTCATGCAATTCTTTTATCATGTTAGTCTTACATTCACCATCTAAGCTAACATACTCATTGACAGGTATAAGTACCAAATCCAAAGGAGTCAACAGATTAAACCATATACAATTTCAAATAGAGAGTAACTAGTAGTAGAATGAACACTCCTCCTCTTATACGCAAACTCGACATGTGGTAAACAATCTTCACATGTTTTCAAATTTGTTCGAATAATAGCCTTCAAAAGAGTATAAAGAGTTTAATTAACTACCTTAGTTTGCCTATCAGTTTATGGATGACAAGTAGTTGAAAACAATAAGTTAGTACCTAATTTACCCCATAAAATCTTCCACAAGTAGCTTAAGAACGTTGTATCCCGATTTAAAATAATACTTTGTGGCATGCCATGCAAATATACTATTTCTTTAAACAATAAGTTAATCACGTTGTTTGCATCATCAGTTTTATGACATAAGATGAAGTGTGTCATCTTTGAAAATCTATCAACAATAACAAATACAAAATATCTACCCCATTTTGTTCATGGCAATCCTAGTACAAAGTTCATAGATAAATCAACCCAGGAATAGTTAGGTATGAGCAAAGGGGTATATAAGCCATGGGGCAAAACTTTAGATTTTGCCTGTTTGCATGTTATGCATTTCTCACATATCCTTTCAATATCTTGTTTCATGCGCGACCAAAAGAAATGTTCATTGAGGACATCTAGGGTTTTTCTAACACCGAAATGACCACTCTCATGAGTTTCTCTTACAACCAATTCCCTTAAAGAACTCACAGGTATATATAAACAATTTTTCCTAAACAATTTTTCAATATCTTGTTTCATACGTGGCCAAAAGAAATATTTATTGAGGACATCTAGGGTTTTTCTAATACCGAAATGACTTATTAGACCACTCTCATGAGTTTCTCTTACAACCAATTCCCTTAAAGAACTCACAGGCATACATAAACGATTTTTCCTAAATAAAAAAACCCTTATGCCTATAAAACTTCTTAAAAGTTGACATCTCAAATGCTTCTTACACATTAGCAAAGTCAAGATCATTCACATATAAATCCTTAATATGTTCAAATTTTAATAAGTTTGTAGTAAATGTATAGATAAGGGCATACTTGTGAGATAATGTATCAATTACCACATTTTCTTTGCCTTGTTTATATTTAATGATGTAGGGAAAGGTCTCAATGAATTAAATCCACCTCACATGTCTTTTGTTTAACTTTCCTTGTCCCTTCAAGTGCATCAAAGATTCATGGTTAGTATGGATGACAAACTCCTTAGGCCAAAGGTAATGTTGTCATGTCTCCAAAGCCCATACCAATGCATATATCTCTTTATCATAGGTAGGATAATTAAAACTTGCTCCACTTAACTTTTCACTAAAGTAAACAATTGGGTGCTTTTCCTGCGTTAAAATAGCTCCAATGTCAATACCTAAAGCATCATACTCAATCTCGAAAGTATTTGCAAAGTTAGGTAAAGCAAGTAAAGTTATAGAACTTAATTTTTCCTTGATGCAATTAAAAGTTTTGTCTTGGTCACTATCCCACCTAAAATTCATGTTTTTTTTTTTATAAGTTTAGTGAGTGGTGCAACAATAGTGCTAAAGTCCTTAACAAATCGTCTATAGAAACTAGCTAGACCATGAAAGCTATGTACATCACTAACTAACTTAGGTGTAGGTCAATCACGAATTACCTTAACTTTTTCTTCGTCAATCTCAACACCTTTAGTACTGACAATATAGCTAAGAAATATGATTTGATTAGTACAAAAGGAACATTTATGTAAATTAGCATACAATTTCTATGAACGTAAAACACTTATAATGGAATGTAAATGATCAATATGCTCTAATAGGGTTTTACTATAGACCAAAATATCATCAAAATACACAACTACAAATTTACCAATGAATGGATGCAAAACATGATTCATTAGTCGCATAAAAGTACTTAGTGCGTTGGTGAGACCAAATGACATAACAAGTCATTCATACAAACCGTACTCAGTTTTGAAAGTTGTTTTCCACTTATCTCTCTCTTTCTTCCTAATTTAATAATGTCCACTTTTCAAATCAATCTTAGAAAAGACACATGAACCATGTAATTCATCCAACATGTTATCTAATCTAGGTAAGGGGTGACGTTACTTTACAATGATTTTGTTGATTGCTCGACAATCAACACATATCCTTCAAGTCTTATCTTTTTTTAGTATAAGTAGGACAGGAACAACAAATGGACTCATGCTTTCCCTCACATATCCTTTAGAAATAAGTTCTTCAACATGCCTCTAAAGCTCCTTTGTCTCCTTAGGATTACTTTTATATGCTGACTTGTTAGGGATGGATGCATCCAAGATGAAATCAATTTGATACTCAATTCCTCTATTAGATGACAATCTACTTGGAACATTATTAAGAATACATCTTCAAATTCCTACAATAGAGCAACAACAACACTAGGTAAAGATGGGTCAAACTTGTTAGTGTTAAAATAAGTCTCCTTGTACAAAAGTATGATTATAGACCAATTGGTATAAAATGCTCTTTTGACATCACTTTCTTTTGCATAGTAACTCTCTCTTTTCTTTCTTTTTCTTGTGTCCCCACATTTTCTCCTCTCTTTTCTCTTTTATCAATCTCTCTTTTCTGTTCACTTTCATTTTTAATCCTCAATTGATCCCTATAAGCTTGTTAAGGTGATAATGGTACAAAAGTGACAGGTTTTTCGTTTATTACAAAGGAATATCAATTCTTGAAGCCATCATACATAACTCCCTTGTCAAATTGTCATGGTCTTCCTAATAGAATATGACCTGCATGCATAAGTACAATATCACATAAAACTTCATCATGGTACCTTTCGATACAAAATGATATAAGCACTTACTTATTTACCTTGACTTCACCACTCTCATTTAACCATTAAAACTTATATGACATAGGATGCTTCATAGTAGGTAAATTCAGCTTCTCAACCATAGTTGTGCTAGCAACATTAGTGCAACTCCCACCATCAATAATCATACTACATACCTTATCTTTGATAAGACACCTTGTCTTAAAAATGTTATCTCGTTGCACCTCATTTTTTTCCTTTACTTGCACCTTCAATGCTCGCCTTGTAATGAGAGCTACATCATTAACTGGATACTCCTCTTCATCACTTTCACCCTTTGAAAATGACACAAAATCATCATTTGATTCACTTTCAGTTTCAACATCTCCATTACTTCTCAAAATCATTACACACTTATTTGGACATTAAGATGCAATGTGACCCCTACCCAAATACTTAAAACATTTAACATCTCTATTTCTACTTGGTTAGGGTTCAAAATTACCTGTCTCTTTGTTATAACCCACATTCTTGTGTTTGGATAACTCAAATTTGGACTTGTAATTGGTCATCTCGTCCCTTTCACTCTGATTTGGCTTCCAAGATGAGGTAGAAACCGAATACTGAACAAACTGTATGAAACCCTTTCGTTTAAGTTGTCTTTTAACTTGCATTGTCATATACAACATGTATTCTAATTCCACATAATGTTGCAACTCAACCACGTTTGCTATATCCCTATTTAACCCTTGCAGAAATCAAGTCATAGTTGTCTTTCTATCTTCTTCTACATTTGCCCTAATCATGGTAATCTTCATCTCCTTGTGGTAGTCCTCCACACTTTTGGTGCCCTGAGTGAGCCCTTGTAACCTTTGGTACAACTCCCTATAATACTAATTAAGGACAAACCTCTTTCTCATAAATAGCCTTCATCTCCTCTCATGTATCAATAGGTCGCTTATGATTTCTTCTCCTAGTCAAAACAAGTTGATCCCACCAAATAATAACATAATCAGTAAATTCAACTACAACAACCTTTACCTTTTTCTCCTTTGAATAGTTATGACAGTCAAAAACTAATTCAACCTTCTTCTCTTATTCTAGGTATACATCAAGATCATTCTTACCTTAGAATAAAGGATTTCTCACTTTAATATTGCCTAAATCATGGTCATAGGTGTCTTGCCTCCTATATTCTCTTCGATCCCTTCTATTGTTAATAATTCTAACCACAGTAGTTTGATCGTCAAATTCATCATCTTCTACATCATCTTCATGGTCATAGGTAAGTCTCAATTGCCTTTTTGCTTTAGAAGCCTCGTATTCCTCATGTCTCCTTTGCATCTCTGTTATTATATTAGCTTATTCCTTTATCCTCTCATCTATATCATCAAATATGACATTCATGCACTTAAATTATTGTTGCACAGCTTTGATCATGAAGGACACATCACCAACTCCCTCTTGAGCTGCACCATTGTCTTTAGATGTTATAGTATTACTTTTACACAAAATAATTAAGATACCTCACAGAACACCCCCCTCACATGTTTCACTCAAAAGACAGTGTCACACTCCCTCATGTTTACACTCTTGATGCCTTTTTCTTTTATATGAACTTTCACTCTTGCTTGTTACCACTCAGATTTCCTTTTTCAGCTCTATAGAGAACTAAACAAAGTAAATTAAAAGTATTGATTTTGATCAGAATAAGATAAATGATGTAAAATTTAACAATTTGGAGAATAAGGAATTAAAAATGAAAAAAAGGATATAAAGGCAAACAAATTTAATAAACTCAACTCACAAAAATCAAGATAGGTATAGTTAAACCTAGAAAACAAACTTGGCTAACGGAATAGGAAAATATATAGTAAAATTAGAGTTGAGTAAGAAAACTTTATTATTATTGTGGCAAATATGACCAAACTATTAACCTTATCAATAACTTGAATTTGATGTTCTCTTTTTATTGTTGTTGTTCTTCTTCTTCTTCTTTGTTGATCCTTCTTTTTGTTTTTTTTTTCTTTTGATTAACACAAAACCACAGTATAATACTTACATGCAGAAATTGGAATTGAAATTGACATATTTATGAGCTTAACAAACAAACAAAGGAAGAAGGGTTGCAAACAAATAGATTTGTGTATTTAAATGGTAATGCACATAATAGAAAAACTCAACAAAAATAAATAAATCACAAGGTAAAAAATTGAAGAGTTAGTGGATTCAACCTGATTTAGAAATAGGCTTTGATACCAACTGATGCAAAAAAAAATGCCAAAAAGACGTGACTTAGAAACCCAATGTACACAAGGAATCAAAAAATAACCAAGAAAGGTAAACCAGAGTTAAATAACATAAACTTTAGACTCAACATTCGAAGGAATACGAACCTAAGGTATTTAAGAAGGATATGGACGTCACACACTAGAAAAGAAAGGAATTGGGAGTGATGAGTCGAATGGAAAGCCACAAGAAGAAATAATTCTTGGTAAGTTCTTTAGGCCTCAAAAAAATCGAGAGAGAAAACTCTTACTTTCTATTTCACTCAGAGTTGTCTGATTTTTCAGAACTTATAAGAGGTGTTTATTTATAGGCTAAGATAGCAATATTAAAGAGGCATAAATTCGTACTTAGGACAAATATTTATTTGGAGAAATTCCTAATAATTGACAAATTCCAACATAGACAATAAACTCTCATTTAAGAGTGAATAATTATTACTTAGTATGAGTCATCAAGTACTCTAATTATATTAATTAGGTCTCTACTCTTTGTCAAATTTTAATTCGCACCATTTGAAGTTTAGCTGACCTAAATGTCCTAAATCAGCTTATTTAGTGTTTCTTTAATCATTTTGACTCTAATTTGTGTTATTGGGTTTTTTAGAATATGCAATGGACCTTTTGCATCCATTGAAGTTCTAGTTTGTATTATTGAGTCTTTTGAAATGTGCAATGAAATTCTTACATTTATTGAAACCTTCCATTCATCATCTCTACAGTTCTCATCACAAAAGCATTTCGGTTTTGAGGTAAATTGACCACATTTTTGTTTGTCTTGTCAAAATACTTTTGTTATGGTCATTACTAATAATCTTATTAATAGAAAAAAAAAAGTCAACGATAAAACCTTTTCTTGTAAATAAACATGGAACAAAACGTATAATAAAAATCTATTATATTCGAATAATGATCTAATTAATTATTAAAAATAAGATAAATTATTTACTTAAAATTCTACATATAAATATCTTTGTTGATTTATTGTTTATGTTTAATGAAGAATATATTATATTCATTAATTGACAAAAATTTAAACAATATTTCTTTTTATAAAAAGCAAAAAAAGAAAAAAAAAAGTGAGGAAGGTTTTTACTTTTTAGTTCATCAAAAAGGTTAAATTGTTTAGGAGATACTTTGACTAAAAAGTAAAACAAAACTAATAAGAAATTAAGTAAATTTTCTTGTTTCGTTGTTATTATTGAAAAATTCATAATTTAAAATTTTAAGTAATAATTTGTTATAATCAATTATTTGAATAAACTTTAAAATAAAATTATCTTAATAAAAAAATTAATATATAAAATTAAGTAATTTTGTTAAAATAAAATAATTAAATAATAATATAAATTAAACATATTGTTTTATAATATGAAAAAGAATATTGAATATATGTAAAATTCTAGTTATAAATCTCTATATTGATATATTATTCATACTTAATTAAGAACATATTTTATATGCTTAACAAAATATTATCTTTCTCCTTCTTATATGTTTTTGCAAACACCTTTATATAATTATTGAATATCAATTATAAAAATTTTTAAAATATCAAAAATAATAACGATAAATCAAAAATATTTACTGTTATAGAAATAAAAATTATATATTTTAAACAATTATTAGAAAAAACAATATGAGTCAAAAAAAAATTGAATTTCATAAAAATTTAGAAATTATGAGTTCAAAAAAATTTAATGAACTCAAAAATATTTGCGTAAATTTTAATTTTTTTTTAAGTCCTAATAAGCAACCCTTTATTTAATATATATATGTTTTAAAAAAATATTATAAATATCAACATTATCATTGTAATGTGTAATATGAAATGATAAAAAATTTTTAATGTATTAAGATTTGATTTAGCAAAAACAAATGTGATGTACTTAATTCTATAAAAATTTAAGAGATAGATTCTGTAACTTTTTATCTTATTTGTAAATATAGAGAGATAAAATGATTAAATAAAATTAAAATTAATTGATCTACTTTTAATTTGAAAAATATAAATAGAAGTAATAGATAAATTGAATGATGAATTTGTAGGATGACTAATAATTCTTTGCAAGAGGCAACCTAGGATCATATTGAAAATAAAAATTATTTTTACAATTCTAATATAAATCAAAATCATTGGAGGGGATTCTTAAACTATTGTTCACCCCTTTTAACATGCAACTATAACCGTAAAAATAATTGGTTATAAAATGAAAGTAAGAGCAAAGTAGAGCTGTAATATATTCCGAATTAAACGAGCCACGTAATAACTAAACTTGACCAAGTAAACAAAAGGATATCTTTAGAAATATTCCAACAAACATTCCTCAATCAACAAAGACGGTATGCCTGTATAACATCTTTACCGATACACTTACTAACTCAGACAGTTTATTTGTATACAACTAGGCCTTAATACCCATCGGTACATCTGTGGCTGTACGGATAATAGTTTCTTCTATACGAAAAACAAAATTCAGTATCAAACCAACATAACAGGGAATAGAAGTCTTCCTGTTTCTAGCAATTATCAAAACATTCACCAATCCTTCTTTTCAAAAAGATCTTCTGAATTATAAAGCCAGAAGGAGGAAATCATTCAAACAACAAAGTCATGTAACAGATGGGAATCGCCAAACCTGTCACGTTGCATTCCCACATTCAGGAAGTGATGGTCCACTGCATCAGGCCCTGCAGGAGAAGTTATCATGCTGTTACTTCTTGTGTGGGATACACCAGGCGCATGATGTTGCAATCCTAGTGCAAGAGACACCTGGTTGCCAAGCGTAAATCCTTTCAACTCTGGAATGTCATATGCAACAGCAGCAGACATAAGATTCCTGTTACCATTCCGATTGTGTTGGTTATTGCCGTCCGAACCCAGTGTAGGGTCGGCAATATTGGAATTTCGATCAAGCTGAAGCTTCATCAACTCTTGCTGAGTGATGTTTTCTCGACAAGGACCAACCTGACGCATTGTTTTCGCATGTTCATCTAGCTCTGAATTAGGAATAAGATTAGACTTCGCGTAGCTTGGGTGCTGGACGTCAACAGCAGTAGATGTCATGCTTTCTTGCAATTTGTCTAGCCTATTCCCAGATGCCAAATCATTTTGCCCATATGCTTTGGTCGCATCATCTACGGAAGATTTAGAGTTTGCCTCTAAGTACCCAAATTCTTCCTTGTACATTTGCTCAACCATGGGCTTCCAAAGACGCACACGTGCATTAATAAACCAGTTTGCAACCTGATCAAAAGAGGAGCTAGCAATCATGGCATATGGTGCAGGGTCAATTGGGCTAGATGTAGAGTTCTTGCATCGTTTTCTAAGCATCACTAGAAATTTGTCCAGTAGCTGACAAAATGAACACAACTCAAGTATTGAAGGGCATCTGTGAAGACAACATTCTAATCGAAGTGTTCCTGATGTGTGAATTTGACCAACAGTATTTACCGCTAAAATATTGTAAATTATGGAGCAGTCTAAGATGAAATTGTTACATAATAACAGTTTTTACCTGGCCTCTGGTCAAGCCCGTCTGCCTTGCTAGTATAATTTTCTCTGAATCATTTGGGTAGCTGGAGAATGACCCAAATCAGGAAATTTTAAGTGAAGTTTCAGATATGGTAATTAAGAACTATTACTTGAATCTAGTATCAACAAACTCACGGGTGAAGGAAATGCTCAAACAGCCAAGCTCGGAGCACTGAGACAGAGCTTTCAGGAAGCCCCCTCCGAGGTTTCCAAGCATGCCACATGACACCTAGCTGCTGAACAGCCCTCTGTTGCCTGAGACAATGATCCATGTAACAGAGTCGTGGAATCCCTTTCTGGCCAATGTTTGAAGTATCTTGCTCCCCAAGCCTTCTTCTAGTCACTTCCATTTGGCCACTGATTGCATCATGCAAACATCGAAAGTAACTAGAAATTGTCTGGAGAGAGAGTTCTGTGTAAGATTTAGCTGCCCCTTGACCAGTTAGAGTGTCAAAAGAAGACACAAGTATTTGTGTTTGACTGAAATACTGCTTGAATCTTCCATCTACCTAAACAAAATAGAAAGGTTAAACTCTTAGAATAGCACACCTGCTTCTCAGTAAAGCAAAACAATGGAATAGCTGAATCAGGAGTACTTCCATCCATGCAAAAGAATAACCAGAAAGAGAGTAAACAGAAAACTTTCACAAAAAGACAGGAGAAAGGAAGAGCCAATTTGAACTGGAAAGCTAAATCAACTTCAGCTTCTCCCTCACACCTTCAACAGGAGTAACGTAATTACACTTACCAAACTATATAGAAGAAGCAATCATGTTTTTTGCTTCAGAAATTTCTTTTCATGTTACCAGCTCAAATTGCAAAATTCAAAAGCTACTTATGTAAAACAAATTGCTTTTATCAAGAGCATTACATTGGATCCACTGACAAAACTTGCCAACATCAAAACTGAAAAAAATAATGCTATAGTCAGTATAGAGAGCTTGTGATTACCTCATCCAACATTAACAATAGTTTCTTCTTCTTTTCTTGTAAGTCCTGTCGCTCAACAGGTGACAGCTCAGAAGAGGAATTAACTGAATTACTGGGCTCTGATGACATTGAAATTGATGTGGGAAGATTAGGCAGGTTGTTAATTCTCCCATTGGTCTCCTTCAAGTCATCTAAACCTTTTCTGGATTCAGGCCTCTTCACAGGCCTTTTGACATTAACAAATTCATCAAGCAATTGCTGTATTGCCTTGAGGTACTTAGAGCTGAAGATATTGTTTGGATAACCTGCCAATTCATTTAAATTCACGTGGGACACACCAATGTGGCTCATTAGGCACTGACGATTGTGAGGCACCTCTCCTTTGACTGACCTGTGGTTGCCTCCTCCAAAACCTGACAAGAATTCCAAATTTCTCAACCCCTTACTTGGATTGTTCTCAGCACCTCACAGGATAAGGTCCACTTTTCGAGTACTCGACCCCGATCACTCAAGGACGAATGGAAAACCATGTTTTTACACTGATACTGCAATGATGGAATTGCAGATTGCATCTGTGTGCCAAGGCTAAGAGCTAATCCATGACACTGAAAATTTGGTTTGCAGTCTGGAATGTCAACCCGTGTCCTTGAAGTAACAAGAGAGTTTCCCACTGGATTAACTGCTTCCGTGATTAAATGTTCTTCAATGTACTGCAAATGCATTGTGTCACTTGCAGGTGGTATAAAAACCATTTCATTCCTAGATCTATCAAGAAGAATTTCATGACAAGTTTCGTTTTGTGAGGAAGTCCCCGGAAAAATCTCAGCATAAGGTCCAGCATCAGAAGTTTGGTTCATATAATTTGTTGAATTCCTAAAATGGGAAGACGGTTCAGAGTGTAAATTTTGTTCCTGGCCTCCAGAATATGCTCTTTTAAAGTTGTCTTTCAGACCACTTACATGTGGGTAATAAGTAGCCATCATTTCCTTCCTCTGCCTCACAAACCCTGGGTAGATTACATTTCTCAGGTGAACAAAAGAGCTTTCCCGGTCCTCTTCATAAAATTGATGGTCAGAATGCAAATAACCAGTAATTGCTTCCCATGAAAAGGTGGTTTTCTAATAGATCACTCGTCCTTAGAAAATAAAAGAATTTTTAGAAAAAGCTTTGCAGATACTTCAAGTTATCAGATTTCACCACAAAATTTAGGAATAGAGCTTAGATTTCTCATTCAGCTTATACAGATTATTCAACAGGTTCTAACACGTTTCAGAACATGCCAGTAGAATTAATAAACCAGTACAACCACTTTTACCTTTCAAGGCATTGCAATTAGCATTCAGTGTGATACTTGTGGCTATAAAATAGATCCACATTGCACAACAGGACCATGGAAGTTTGCTAGGGTCGAAGAGATTGCAGACATATCCGTCCACGAACTTTAAAGCCAGAAAATAGGAAAGGTTTTAGTTTGGGTGGGAAAGGGATGGTTGGTAGCGGATAAAGGAAAGAAAAGGCCACCGAAAGTTACTTAAATCTCCAGCAAACAAGAACCTGCAGTAAAACTATAGTAAATGATCAGCAACAATTTTGAATGGGCTATTCTGGTTCTTATTTCTTCATTCATTCAGTTGTTGCTCTAAAATTTGCATCCAAGCACACAGAAACGTCAGACAGAGGAAGATTAATGATAATCTAGTATGAAACATATGTCCAAGCATCTTAAAGGAGCACAAATAAAGTAAAGCGAGCATAAGAGCCAATTAACTTAGAGTTGGCAAGAGTAAAAACCAGTGATTGAGAAGACCCTTCATCTATAATACACCCTGATGCTAGCAACAGCCAACACTGTAATGGATACTCAAAATTAGAATGACATGAAGACCACAACTGAAACAAGAACGAACCCACCATTATCAAGAATATCAAACGCAGGATAATGGGTGAAAAGACGATATCCCCAACCAAGAAAGACAGTAATTTCAAGTCCAAGAAGAATTGAACAATCAAGATTCCGTGAAATTGTTTCTCAAGGTGCCTAGTTAAGGATCAGCATCATTCACGGACAAAACCTAGTATCAAAAAGAAGATGATGAAGAGATCGAGTAAAGTACCTGACAGAGCCCCCAGAAATGATGCGCCTGTGGCAGGGACACAAAAACGTCTCCAAATACGAAAGCAAAAGAATACGAACCCAGGCCCCCCCCCCCCAGATATATATATATATATATATTCCCCTTGAAAACAGAACCAAGCGCCTTATGATTGGGACGGAAACGCCAACCCAATTTAAAAAAAGAAAAACCATTGTTTACATTTGAACCTGGTGGCAATATTTATATATTGCCCATGTACTGAACTTTTTCATGTCATGTTTGCTTTGTTTTTACATCTTCGTTCGTGGATTGATTAAAGATTATGATGTATAAACACATTTCACGTGTCTAATTTACCGTATACATGTTAAACTTTTCGTATTCTCTGTGGAACAAGGCTGTGATAATTTAAGACTTGTCTGTCCGGCAATCCTTAATTTGCTCGCGCGTAACAAAAAGTGCCTCTCGCCTCCCCACAAATAAGGTACATGACAGTGAAAACTGGAGAGTTGTTTTGAACAATTGCAACGAATATGGAAGTTGGCTGTTTGTCGTATCTCTCATTTTGCTTAAAAGATTGCAAAACCTAACAACCAGTTGGTGGCCCCTTAAGCCCCCTTTTAACGCAATATAAGGCCTCCTAGTCTGTAAACGCCCCCCTTTCTCGATGGGAAATGTGAAGCATATAATACAACAATATTTTTCTTATTTATAAAATGAGAGTTGGCCAGCGCACTTCAAATCGAAATTATTACACTTATCTAGATTCAGAAGAGTTTTTTTTTTACGCCACCTAAACTCATAACAACATTTTTCTTGTTCAGATTGACTTGTTGATAAAATAATATTTTTTCCGAAAACCACGGTTAAATTAGTTGACTTGATGAGTTATTGGACGTGATTATAAAAATAAATATATTAAATATTACATTAGATATAATATGATAAGTATTTTACCTAAAATTTTAACTTCATAATGATATTAAATTATTACTTAATTTTAACTAATTTTTTATTTAAAAATATAATTATATTATTTACACATTTAAGTAATTACTAAGTACAAGTATATATAATTTTTTTTTATTTTTTACATAAATATAAATAATATAATATCAACTATCCTTTTCACTTATTATTGTGAGTATTTAGTTATTCACGTTTTATTTATAAAAGTATAAAATTGTAATTAATCTGCAACTACTTAAATTTTTATTATTTATCGTTAAATTAATCATATTTTAGTGGATCTTAAAAAGTATCTCAATTTCTAATTTTGTATACTCATATTCAGGAGTTTTGAACTTACGTTTGCTCTCACTTACAATTTATTCTTTTTAAATTACCTACAAATTCTCCCGTATTTTAGCTAATAACTTTTTATAATTAACTATTTATAAGAAGTATATAAGTTTTATCAACATATTTATTTTTCACAAGCCACCTGCTCATAATTGTAAGGAAATAACCACACATGATTTCACTTAAGTTATCACTTAATTTTAGTAAAATTTTCATATAAAAATATAAACATATTATTTACACACTCAAGTAATGTGGTGCGTATAATTATACAAAGATTTTTTTAACTTTTTATTATTTTTTATAAACGTATAAAAAAATATAATATTAATTGCCTTTTTAACTTATTGTTACGAGTTTTTGATTACTTACATTTATTTATAATTTTATAGTTAACTTACACCTATTTAAGTTTATATAATTTGATTGTCAAGTCAATTATATCTTAGTGGATCTTGAAAAGTGTCACACTTTCTAATTTTGTGCACACATTTTCAAGAGTTTTGAACCTACACTTACTTTTACTTTCTCTTTTACTTACGTGGTATAATCTACTCACCTTAAGTTGCCCACAAATTCTCTCATATTTTATCCAATAACTTCTCATAATTGGTTATCTTTAAGGAATCTATAAATTTTATCAATATGATTGTTGCTCATAAGTCACCTACCCATATTTGTAGGAAGTAATCACTCATAATTTTACTATTTTTGTGAGGTTGATGATTATACATATTTACTATCAACTTCTAACTATTTAACTATTGTTGTAAGTCTGACTTGTGCATGTTAGGGGGATCATATTTTGTTTTCTCAAGCCCCAGCCTATCTGTTAACTCTCATGATGTCATAGCCAATTATATGCACATTTGTTGGTTAAATTGTCTTTCGTCCATATATTACTAGTTCAGACCCTTTTCTATACCCTAACATTGGCTAGCTTCTGAATGAGTTATGCATACCCCTTTATAGAGCATTAGGATTTTTAATTGTCTAACAAAATGGTACATTAATGTACTTAAGTTGCCACCTCTTGCTAATAGCTTGTGATAACGATATTGACACACTTTGCTAGATCAATCAATAAACTCAATTCATTTCCTTCTTAAAACTAATGTCACTACTTGTTGTTACAATGCCCCCGTAACATTGCAACAATGTCACTCACACTCTTAAGTCTTAACTTTTTTCCAATGTCATAGCCCACATTTAGTCTCCCTCGACTTGCTAACATACACATTAACTCCTACGCTAACCTCATTTCATTTAACGTGTCCATCACACGCCAATGATATGTTAAGCATTAGTACAAGGTGCTACCAAATGTTAATATTTTCATGTCAAGGGACTTATGAGACTAACATTAGACCTAATAGTATAAATAAGTAAGTTAGGTCAAGAGTTTAATATGATCCATTAGTAATTTAATGAGTATCAAAATTATAAAAAATGTAATTGTTAAATCTTTACTATAGGATCAACATAGTAAATAGTATTTAAGAACTTGAGTATATTGTAACAACTCTCCCTCCTTTTCTTCTTTGTAGTTTAAGATGTTTGATGTTAAGATCCTAACAAATTTTGATATTATAGTGGTTTTAATCTTATGTTACTTGTGATAAAGTTGACAAAAGAGACAAGGTTACTTTGATGACAAACTCGTATTCAATTATACTAACTAACAAATAGCTACAACATTTTATTATACAAACTAAGCATATGCAGAACCAATTATGCCAACAAGACTCCAAATTTTCTTAGTTGCTTAAGCTCTAAAGTCATAAATTTTATGGATAAAGGAAGCACCACACATTTGGATTGTTCTATTTACCTAAAGAGTTATCTTAACCTAAAAGGGATGACAACGAGATTGTTTAGCCTTAGACTTCGAGGGTGACTTTACCTTATTTCGAGGGTCTCAACCTATGAGAATGGATTGCAAAGTGTAACAAATTTTTTAGGTTATATGGAATACCAAAGAAACCAAAATTGGAAATGAAAATAATGTATTTCAGTGATAAGCCTAAGGTTTAGTTTCATAGGTAGTTGTTAGATCATCCTAAGATAACTTGGGACAAGTTTATTTATAAAATTTTGCATTGGTTTTGCTAACGACAACATGATGGATGTCATTGAGTAATTTAACAAGTTAATGCAAAGAGGTTTAAGGCTAGATTAACAAAAGTGTTTTAAAGAGCTTAAATTGGAATCACCTTTAGGTTTCATGATTATGGGAAAAACCTAAGTAACCTTTTTATGAGTTTTACATTATCAAAGTTCTTTTTTATATTTCTCAAGGAATTAACAATGTTAGTAAAATTTTGAATACATTTTAGTATTATTTTCATCATTACTCATTTCAAATAAATCATACTTATGCATAAGACTATTAATCCTAGTGACTTGGATGGTCCTCTCATATGTCAACACAAGATTGTTTTATATCTTTT
Source organism: Kandelia obovata (assembly GCA_021464305.1). Classification (NCBI taxonomy): domain Eukaryota; kingdom Viridiplantae; phylum Streptophyta; class Magnoliopsida; order Malpighiales; family Rhizophoraceae; genus Kandelia; species Kandelia obovata. The sequence continues at coordinate 4,666,889 of CM038479.1, read as the reverse complement.
TAGTTAATTGACAAGAAAAGATATGATTGTATTCATATTGGGTCATGATATAATAAAAAAGGTATTTGGTTTTGAAGTTAAGATTTTGGTTTTTTTAAGGTATAATCACTCTTAAATTTATTGACAATAATTCCATTTTCAGTTTTAATGATTCTTTTAAGACCTTAAGAAATAATTGGTCAAATAGTAAAGTTATAACATTAAAGATATATGGTCATTTTCTTTTTTTAGTAAATTGAAATTTGTACTATTAAAGATGAGAGGTTTAAAAGGATTATTGCTCTCAAGGTGACATATTGGTGGAAAAGAAGCCATAGATCAATTTTAGATGGTAAAGTCAGTAATTTAAAGTTTTGGCTCTAATACCAATTATTGGTCCTAAAATGCTAAAACATGGGTGAATTAGGTTGACAAATGACACAAAATATATAAATAATTTATTTTTCATAAAAATATAAATTCAAATGCTCGACAAAAATCATAAATAAATGTGTTAATATATTAAAATATACAATTAATAGCTCATGATCTAATAAAATATTTATAGTAATATAAGTGTAAGATAAATTGGAGAAGCATCATTTATATTGATTGAATAAAAAGAGGTGGTTAATTTAAGGTGAATAATGAAAGGAAAGATAAAGGAAGATCTAAGTTGACTTAAAGAATCTTTTGTTAAAAAGATTTAAAATAATTAAGTCTTATTTCTAATTTAATGCATAATAAAATAGAATAACAAAATAAAATTATAATTTGACCCTCATTAAATTTGCAATTAGAGATTTGTTATTATTGTTGTTGCATTCTTTTTCCTTTAGTTATCTCTTCCTTTCAATACTTGTTTTTCTACGGTAGAATTCAAGGTCTGATTTTATGAAAATTTGAAAGAGTTGATACTCAGAGTCTCAAATTCTCCATCAGACATTTTGCTATCGTAACCATCTAAGCTAAATTTGATTGGATTTTAAAAATGTTTACATGGTTTGTAATGTTTTGCGTACAAGAGAAAAGAAGAGATGAGACCCTTTTTCCTCATTTTTTAGAGGTAATAAAAAAAAAGGAAGATTAGTTAGGTTTTCACAAGGTTGTAATTACAGTTAGACTGACGACCTAGATTAAATCAACGTGGATTGAGTTAAGTTGAGCTGAATAGAAAATGCAGTGCTCACAAGGTCAAAGAAGCCGGTCTTTCTTTTATACAAGTCAGTATCATTTGCTTTGTGGTCGTTGACTCGCTAAGAGCAGACAGTTTTGCACCAGTTGGTTATTTCTCTTGTACAAATAAGCAAATCCAACAGTAATACTATATGGGATAATTTAGAAAAGAAAAAAAATCTCTTTAATTCTACCTAAAAAGTTATTGATATGACAATATATTAAAAAAGCTAAAATAAAAGAAAAAAAAAAAAGAGGAATGATACGGTTTAAAATTCCTTATTTATGTTGTTTCTTCGTCCTCAATAACTGTCATTTTTATTTTGGCAATTACCATTAATTTCCCCTACGAATTAACTACAATTGAAGACATTAATGAACATATAATGTGACTTGATATAAGTACGGTATAAAATTGCTGTAGGAGTGGTTTCCATTTTACTTTGTAGGTATTTTTTATCTCTCAAGACTATGTTGTGTTTAGAGGGTATTTATTTTAACTTCTGAGAGTTGCTATTGCACTTAAGTTTGGGCAACAACAGGTATGACGGTGTTTGATACACAATTTTTGGCGTTGTTTACTGGTAAGAAAGCCTAAAATAACCTATAGAAAAAAGTAGTTTATAGCTGCTTTTTCTATTAAATAGTAACTAATTCATTTCTTGTAGGCTAAATACCTCTAAAAAATATACATACTTTGCAGGTGAGTCCCACCAACATATGTATTGTGTAATCTTGAGGAATCATTTATTATTATTATTATTATTATTATTATTTTCTTATAGATATTATTAGTGTCTTTTTTTATTTTTTGGTTGTCTAATTGTTATTGATAATTTTATGTAAGAGACAAAACCTAAGTTAGCTAAAGAGCTAAGAAAAAATTATTTATTGTAATGAAACTGAGATAAAGTCCCAAATCAATTTAACAGCAATATACAAAATGAAACAATAAATCGAACAGAAAAAAGTTGTTTCTCCGCCAAGTAGTTGCAGTTAGGTGTCAATAATTGCAAATTATAATTTTGTAATTACCTCTGATTTGATTTCCTCCTGTGAATTGCAGTTAAGGATATCAATGAACATATAATGCATATGATGTAAGTGTGGTAATTAGTTATGGTAGAATCATAGTCTGTCCATCGTAATATTCATTTTATTCTGTCGTTATTAATGAACATATAATTGGATTAGATATAAGTGTGGTAGTTAATGCTTGTAGAATCATATTCTATCTTTGTTGGTTTTCATTTTATTTTTTCCCCGATATCTCTGTCTCTTAGGACTCGGCCTAAAAGCAATTTCTTCGCAAAGATATAGCAATTGACGCCATATTTATTTATTTATTTATTCATACTGGACTTTTATAAATGGTAAAACATTTTTTTTCCACTAATAACTGCACTGATGACAGAAAATTATAATTACATATATACTTCATTATTTTTTAATGTGACATAAATATCTGAGTCAAGTGAAATTCTTTGGTTGTTCTTGGAGGTTGTTGCTGCTCTCGATCTTCATCATGTCTTCACCGCCCTTGCATCCACGTTGTAGCCATCCATTGGTCCCTGCCTTCGAATATTATTATTATTATTATTATTATTCATTTTAATTATCGTTTTAGAGCTTCGTGTGCTAATTTTCTTCTTTATGTCGGCCTAAATTGTTCTTGCATCTATCAATTCTTGATTATCTTTTTTTCTTTCTTTCTTTCTTTCTTTTTCTTGGTGAGTATTATTGAAATTTTTAAAAGAATATTGTTAAATATTATAAAAAAATTATTAATCTATTCTAAAAACACTATTTTTATTAGGAAAAATAGTTTTAAAAATATTTTATTAAATAAATTTTTTTACATTAATAAAAATATTATCTTCATAATATATTGAAATATTTTGTTCTATAATATTTAGCATTACCCTTATCAAATGAGTTTTTCAAATAACCTTATAAATTGTCTTAAATAACTTATATCAAAATTTATTGATTTTTAAATAAATTATTTACCCATATAAATAAATTGAATAATTTGTTTTTAAAAAAAAGAATGACTTATTTTTTAAATATACTTTTAAAATAATCTTAAAAATCGTTCATTTTATGTTACCGAAACTATTTCCAATAACTATTGTACATCATCCATACCTAAACCGACATAATTTTCTCCTTCAAAACCATTAAGCACGAGGACTATTAGGCTTATTAAAGTCACCATAAATCCAATCTTCTTAAATTTAAAAAAAAAAAAAAAAAGAGTCAAATCAAATTGCAACAAAATTGCAAGTAAAATCAAAGGATATAAAATGGTGTGTCCCCACTGGCCACAAATTATTTAATCGAGCAACAATGATTCTCCGTTGACTATTATGCCATCCTCAGACAGGACTTTAAGCAGATGGTGGCTTCCAACGAGGAACAATGATTCTACATTGCTGCTCAGCTGTCAGAGCGTCCGCCCCAACACGGATGCCCTCGCTGTCACTGCCATGGACCCCAAGCCCCAAGGAACTCATCAGCTACCCGCTCGCTCTCGTCTCCTGCACCCTCAATTCATCGCTCTTCGTCGCCAGAGTCCTCGAGCCAGAACTTGAAGTTGCCTCCCCTGACAGCGTTTCCTCGCAAAGCCCCGCAGTAATCTACGACGCCGATGAAGATAAAGAAGCAATCCATGGGCTCGTCAGTGGACTCGCAGGAGTCACCGAAACGGAGGATAGTACCTCAACTTCTTCTTCTTCTTCTTCTGACCAGGAGAAGAAGAAGAAGAAGAAGAGACCGGATGAGGACAGCTTCGAGAACAGGTTCAAGCTTAGAAATGGAAGGGAGGTTAGTGAATAGCAATCATTTGTGATAAAGAAATAAGGAACAACATTTACTGGGCATTTTACAATCTTCAACTTCAACTCTGTAATGACCAACAGGTGTTTGAAGAAAAAGCCTACCTTGTGGGTGTTGAGCGAAAAGGGTCTATTTTAGAATCCTTTGGTACGGAAGAATCGCTCGAGGAATTGGCCCAGCTGGCTGATACTGCTGGACTTCTTGTTGTGGGGTCTACTTATCAGAAGTCAGAATCCTATCAGAAAACGACCTTTTTTTTTATTTTTTATTTTCCCTGTTTCATTTTTCTGGTTTATTGCTTATCATGCAGACTGACTTCTCCAAATCCAAGAACCTACATTGGATCTGGCAAGGTTGCGGAGATTGAGAGTGCAATACATGCACTAGGTGTTGAGACCGTGATATTCGATGATGAGCTTTCTGCGGGGTAAGACTTCTGCTATTTACACTTTCCGACATTTATATATATTTTTGTTCCTTGGATCGAGCGATTTATATTCTTCGCTGTTGTTATTGGATTTCCTTTTCTCTCCTTAGCAATGGATTGTGTACTATTGTAGATTGTTTTATTAATTAAGGTCATGATCATTGTCTTGGATGATAAACGAAATATTCTGGATTTTACCTTGTCTTAGTTGTCTCCCATGATCACGTATAGTCTCTGCAAAACTTTTATTTTGTAATATTCTTAGCTCAAATGTTGAAACACCAGGCAACTGCGCAATTTGGAAAAGATTTTTGGCGGAGATGTTAGAGTTTGTGACCGCACGGCCCTTATCCTGGATATCTTTAACCAGCGAGCAGCAACACACGAGGCATCTTTGCAGGCAAGATTGTTACTTTTTTTAAACTTATAGTGTAAAAGTTATTTGTGTTGCATGAAAGTGCTAGCTATTTCATTGTTATAGATTGAGGTGGAATCATTAACAATCATTGAACCTCAAGTTCCACAAAATTTACTCAGAGCTTGAATGCTATCACCTTGACTCATAATTATTGAAAGAAAACTAGCTTGTCTGTTGGCGCTGATGATAATGTGTTTTCCTAGGTTGCATTGGCACAAATGGAATACCAATTACCTCGACTAACTAAAATGTGGACTCACCTTGAACGCCAAGCAGGAGGCAAGGTGAAGGGTATGGGTGAGAAGCAAATTGAAGTTGACAAGCGTATCTTACGTACTCAAGTATGCAATCTTCTAATAGAAATAGTTATCAGAGTTTGGGAGTTTCCATTTTTGAACTATAATGACATTGGCCTTTGCTATATTTGCGGGCAAGAGAAATAATTTGAGTTATTATTAACTCTTATGTTATGTGGATTCTCAGTGTTTTATTTTTTTCCTTCTCTTAGGAGATTTTCACTGTATGAGTTTCTGAATCATTCATCTTCTTAGATTGGTGTTCTTAAAAAAGAACTGGAAACTGTCAGAACGCATAGAAAGCAATATCGTAACAGGCGTACCTCTGTCCCTGTCCCTGTAGTGTCCCTGGTAAGCAAAGACATGACATTTGATTTTAAATTTTTAGAAAGGAGGTTTTATTGTGTTTCTTAACAATGGCAACTAATAGCTAATGCTGTCATGCATTTATAAACTTTATACTATTCTAGGTCGGATATACAAATGCTGGAAAGAGTACACTGTTAAATAAAGTGACTGGTGCTAATGTTCTTGCTGAGGATCAGTTATTTGCGACCCTTGATCCAACTACAAGAAGGTTTCAGGTTAGTCTAGCAGAGTCAGAAAAATGTAAAATGGGAAAGAAAAAGGCTTACTGCCAACATAGTCGTAAATTATGTTCTATTCCTGCATGCATTTACTCTTGCAGAACTACACTTATAAGATGTCTGTCTCTATTTCATAGCCAATCTTTTTGTGTTTGTAGAATGAACTGCCTATTTTATCACAGACTTGTTTCTTGTTCCATTTTTTTGGTAGAAATCTATGCACCAAAATAAGAGTTAGCCTACTAAGCTGATTGTAACTTGAGATGTTTGTATTGTTTATTTTCTAGATGAAGAATGGGAGCAAGTTTCTTCTGACAGATACTGTTGGTTTCATCCAAAAGTTGCCAACTACACTGGTGAGGAACTCCCCATTGTAGAGGTGAATTTTCTATGTTCATCTTTCAATGGGGAAGACCTAACGATTTTTTGCTTTATTAATTATAACAAATGCATTGAACAGGTTGCTGCCTTTAGAGCAACATTGGAGGAGATATCGGAGTCTTCACTTTTGGTGCATGTGGTAGACATTAGGTAAACTGCTGTCAATCCATCAATTGCATCTATTATAGAGGACTACTATTGTCATCTTATACCATGCTGCTGTTAAGTTCAGCCATCCATTGGCAGAGCTACAGATTGATGCTGTGGACAAAGTTCTGTCAGAGTTGGATGTGCAGTCAATTCCAAAACTAATGGTTTGGAATAAGGTATACATTAAGACATTTCCTGGGTGATGCAGCTCTGAAACTTCTGAACAAACCATTAGATTTTTATTGTCCTTTTCCATCTGTGAAACTGCATGGCAATCAGGCTGTACATATTCATGTGCTTATAGTGCTTGTATGTTCTTTTTGGAAGTATTTATTTTCATCACTCTTTTGCTGTTCTGTTATAATTTCATTCAAAATTACATATAATAGCAGATAAAAGTTAGCTGCACTCTGGATACTGCCTGCGCAGGTTTTCCGTGGCCTTAAATCAATGACCCAATCACCAGCATCCTCTTATACTTTATCTGTTATGGGGTTATTCAAAAGATTGTTTCTCTCCATGGGAAAAAAATGTTGTGTTTATCTGAGTTATCTACATCTTATCAGTAATTTGTTGGCAAGGTGTTCTATTGGTTATTAGTGACTTTGCTTGCTATAGAAATGCTTGGATTTGATGATACACTGCTTGAAAGTAGTCTGGAGTTTTGTGTTGACTCTGGAGTCTGGACCCATGGTTGCATGACTGCTACTGTGCCATGTCAGGTTGATAAGGTCTCTGATCCTGAAAAATTGAAGTTGGAAGCAGAGAGAAGACAAGATGTTGTTTGCATATCTGCTTTGACTGGTAATGGTGTAGAAGAATTCTGCAATGCAGTTTGGGAAAAATTAAAGGTACCGAGATAAGTGGCTTCAATTTCCTTGAAAGATTTGGTTATGATCATTGTCCCAAAGTTTGTGGTGGCCATGAAATATTTAATCTTGTTTGTAATACAGGATTCTATGGTATGGGTGGAAGCTTCAATTCCATTTAACAAAGGAGATCTTCTTAGCACCATACACCAGGTTGGAGTGGTAGAAAGAACTGTGAGTATTCCCTAAAGCTTAATTCATTTTTTTCTCCTTTAATTCAAGAGATAAAAATTTCGCACCGTTATGTTTTCATGCCTTTCTCCTCTCTTTTGAATAGGAATATACAGAGAATGGGACATTGGTCAGAGCACATGTCCCCGTTCGCCTTGCAAGGCTGCTGACACCTCTGAGGCAGCTGTGTAAATCATAATTTCAAACTCTCATAACTGATTTTATAGAACCTTAACTGTTTTTGCAGCTTTCTTCTTCATTTGTGCATTAATGTCTGACAACTAAAAGGCCTATTGTAAGCTTTTTATTCTTGTGATGGAAGTAGAATGGGAGGGAGAGAGATCAACGAGGACAATGGTCATTATCTAAGCCACCTCATTATCCATTTGGTCAAAGGTTCTGTACCTAGTTTACTCAAAAGGCACAACAAATTTGGATTGCTTGCAAATTACTATGTGATGGATCTATTTACTGTTCCAGTTTTTTAGCAGTCAACTCTGAGAATTCTATTTTCTACAATATGTTAACAACATATATGTTTTTGTATGGGATTGATGTAGTTTGCACTTATTACAAAGTTAATCATACCAGTGTCTTCTCGAATCCCCATCGTTGGTTGGGTGCTGGTGAGAAATTTCTTGGATGATTTGATGGCTTAAGGTATCAAGCGTGCCATGTGGTCAGAGCATGAAATGCTTCATGCACAGGCTGAAGCGTAGGCAACCTGAATATGGCAGTATGCAGCATATTGCTCCAGAAAATGTTATGGTGGTCTTGTAGCTTCAGTCTAAGGCCACGATGATTGCAATATTTTTGGCTGTTCAAAGATGCAAGACCATAGCATCAGGCTGCCTAGCAGAGGGGCCAAGTCAAGCTGCGCCTCTGCCATGTGAGGCAGTTGCCTACTATGTAAACATGTAGCTCTTCTAGAGCGTAAAAAAGTATAAAGCTCATGGTTCCAGTTACTTTTGGGTTCCATCACCAGAACCTAACAAAGTTTAAGCTCTTAAACCTGACATGTCATTCTATAAGAAAAAACAACAATGTTGGAGGTGTTCATTGGACAGAACTAAATTTTGATCATCACTTTTTATGATGCTCTGCCTCATCCTTATTGTTAAACTTGTCTTGACAGGATCAAGTATTTAATTTCCTTTCGCTTTAGAAACAAATTATGTAAATAAGATACCAAATATGTCAAAAAAAAAAAAAGGTGGGGAGGGGGGTGGAGCCGAGAATTACGTTAATGTAACGAGGGAAGCTCATTAGGGGTTGATGGAGGGGAAAAATGATGAGAGCTGAGGTGCAGCGGAAGTGGATGATCTGGGAGCAGTTGGCACCAGAAACACTTCCACAACCGAATTCGAGCACCCATGTGCACGTACTCATGTACACGCTGTTTTATATGCTAGAAGAAGAAGCGTCCTGACAAGAAGTTGACATGGTCATAGCTATCCATGTTAGGTGCTTTCGAAGGATTTGGTAAAGAGAGTTGTTGGTTTCTTCAAATAAATACAGAGAATGGCAAGCCAAATGATCATCCCACTGCCAAGAGTGGCACAGTGATTCGTATCAACAATGACTTTCTCTAAGTTTGCTCTTGGTTTGGTTGCGATGATCGTCGCCCTCTCGCCCACAATCTCCCAAGTTCACCCTGGCTTCTTCTTTAGTTGGGGTAGCATTAATGGTCATTTTGGTGGTGGCTCTTTTAGTCTGTTTCCTGAATTTTATCAGTTTTCATGCCCACAAGCCAATAACATTGTCACGTCAGTTCTTGAAAAGGCGATTGCCATAGAGCCAAGGACAGCAGCCTCTTTGCTAAGACTTCATTTCCATGATTGCTTTGTCCAGGTTCTACAAACCGGTTATTTAGACGCTGTTACCAAAATTCCTATAGTTGTTTTCTCGCTGAATCGCTTAACTAAGTTAAATAGCAAACTGTGCTTGTACTTTACAGGGCTGCGATGCATCGGTATTGTTGGACGATAGCGCAACAATAGTAAGTGAAAAGAATTCAATACCAAACAGGAATTCCTTGAGGGGATTTGAAGTGATTGACGAGATTAAAGCTAAGTTGGAAGAACAGTGCCCTCAAACTGTCTCTTGCGCAGACATTCTGGCTCTGGCAGCTCGTGCCTCCACTGTTCTTGTAAGCCAAAAGAGATCCCCCGAATTTATCTAAACCGTCATGTAGAGTTTCCAAGGCCTTGATTTCCCTTATCTTGCTGACTAACTAGTATTGGCTGGAATGGTGATAAAACAGAGCGGTGGACCAGATTGGGAGCTCCCACTGGGAAGAAGAGACTCAAGGACGGCAAGTCTTAGTGGCTCAAACGCCAACATTCCTCCACCCAATTCCACCATTCAGAACCTCGTAACGCTTTTCAAGCGTCCGGGCCTTAACGAGGTTGACCTTGTTGCACTCTCGGGTGAGTATATTAAGACACTTGAATGTTCCCGCGTTAGATGGATGATGCATGCATGGATAAGACCAGTTTGCCAGCTTAGAATTGTTTGATATCTCTTGAATATTTGTGATGTCAGGAGGGCATACAATTGGGGTGGCAAGGTGTGTAACCTTCAAGCAGAGGCTGTACAACCAAAATGGAAACAACCAACCAGACGAGACTCTGGAAAGATCATACTACTTAGGCTTAAAGTCGGCATGCCCAAGATCAGGCGGTGACAACAACATCTCTCCACTGGATCCTGCCTCCCCGGCTAGATTTGACAGCACCTACTTCAAGCTCATACTGTGGGGCAAGGGCCTTCTCACTTCTGATGAAGTGCTCTACACAGGAAACATTGGAAATATCATGAAATTGGTCAAGGATTATGCTGAGGATGAGAGTCTGTTCTTTGATCAATTTGCCAAGTCAATGATTAAGATGGGAAAAATTAGTCCTCTTACTGGTTTTCAGGGTGAAGTTAGGAAGAATTGCAGACGTGTCAACTGAGGAATCAGTGAGTAAGTAGTCTACAAGCTAGAGAAGGCTGTTAATGCTTATTGCCTTGTATTGAACTCTAAATAAAACTATATTGTCAACATGAGATGTTCTTACGATATCCGTGGAAATTGCATTGAATCCTGCAGCCATATTGATTACTTGCTACATTGCTAGTATTTCCTGGGACAAGTTTGGGTGGGTCAAGCCTAAAATTCTACTTCAATATCAGACCCACTTGGTTAAACAGAATTCTTATGTCTCCAAGTTGCTCATTATGTACATAAATTATGAAAATATAATTTATATTGTTAATTAAAAATGAAGAGAATATACATCTTGATGGGTCAAATCATAAAAGTTTTTTATAATATTATTATTTTTTAATCAATCTATATATATATCTGCGATGAATTATGTATCTGAAGGAAGATTTACTATGTTCCGGTGGGCTCATTTCATGGAGTATATTGACTTGACAAGAGAAGAGAAAATTTTTCATATATTAATTATCAGGTAAATGAAAGTCTAAATATAATCATAAACCATACAAATAATTATTTGACATTTTTGGTCTCATACTTTGTTGTTGCTTCTTAACGGGTCATATTTAGGGGTAAGTATACATCATCAAATATGAGAGAAAATTTTAGTTTTTATTTATGTGACAAATATTAGAATATCTTATAATTATAGACATGTAATTATAAATAAAGTAAAATTATATAAATTTAATTATAATTAAATAATAATTCATACAAATTTGATTTTAATTATTATTTAATATCTATAATTATTAATTTTTTTAATAAAAAATAATATATATATATAAACTATTCGCAAATCTTTCTTTTCTTCCCCGTTACTTTTTGGGATTGGGAAACCATTTATCTGACTAAGATGGTCTATCTATTTTCGGATTCGTTTCACAGCGGGCAAAGTCAAAAGCTGAGAGATTGATTATGGGAAAGTCTTCCCTACCCTTAAAGGAGAATTGGGGTATTGACATAATGTTTAAACTATCACCAATTTCAAATATTCGAAATTTAAGGCTTTATAACCACCTATATATTATTGTTTCTCATTTTCGATTTGATCACAAAATAAATTATTATCCAAAATATGATCATTTAAAAAAAACACATTATTATTTTAAATTAAAAATATATAAATTAAAATATACTTTAAATTTAATTTATCAATTTTATTTTTATTAATTATTATATGAATTCTAATATCAATTATTTGAATTAAATTATAAGTTTTTATTAATGCATTATATTAATGAATTTTAATATCTATTAAATTACTTTATCCTTAATTTATTTATTTCTATACAATATATCAATTAATTTTTTAATATTAACATATGATAAATTATAAATTGTTGAACTAAAAAATCAAAGTTCAGAATTCAAGTTTTAATTGTAGTTAAGTTGATAAAATTATATTTATTATAGAAAATATATAAAATAATTAATATTTTTATATATTATATAAATATATTAACAAGTTAAAAAAATATAAATATTATATATAAATATATTTATTATAATATTATATTTAAAAATTTGAAGTATAAAAATTTCTAATTGGACTTTATCACAGAGTTCAAAGAATTCCATGACGAAATTTCAAAAGTTAAGATTCTATTTTTTATGAAAAACAAATATTGCTAAAGTAATATATTATTTTAGTTTTAAAAAATAATTATTTAAAAATTATCTTTTTTTCTTAAAAATTTTAAAAAATTAAACAAGTAAAAAAAATCTAAAAGCAATTTAATTTAGTTAACCATTTTTCTAAATCTAATTTAACTATAAAAGTAAATATAGCCTAAATTAAATTTAGAGAGAGAAAAAACTATTTTAATTTTTTTTTTAATAATACTCAATATTTAAGTGTCTCTTTATTTTTTAAAATAAAATAAAATATATTAATAAATAAGATTAAATATATGCATTATGTGAGTATAATACTTGTATATTTATAAATATGTGTGTGTGTATAAAATAGGTAAAAATATATAATTATTAAAATTTAAGTTTACATCACACTCTTAAGTTAATGTCTATTTCAATTATATTTATTAAAAAAACAATACTCCCAAGTATTCATATTAGTTAAAAAATATATTTATTTTATCATATATAGTTTGAAATTTAGTATTCTCACATTATATGTGCATAGATAAATCATTAATAAAAATAAGTTCAATATTAGATAAATAGCTTTTCTAGTTTTTCAAATTTTAGTCCTCAACTATAAAATCATTCAAATAAGTCCATTCAACGCGAAATTGGTGACAATCATAACAAGATATTATTGCTTAGTTTTTCTTTTCCTTTTACTCATTCTTTTTATTCTTACAGGATAAAGGTTGTTCATTTTCTATATATAATTTAATTCTTATAATAGTGAAATTTTTGCTTTGTAAGTTATTATAAGTAAGATAATATTTTTTAAAAAAAGTTAATTACCTTAATTTTCTATGACACATTTTATGAACTTATTTTTTATAAAGAATAACATATAATATCAAAGTTAATTTGATTTGAATTTTATACTCTTATTAAATGCTATATTTTTTTCAAGTTGCATGTAGCTATTATATGTAATAGTATTTACTTTTATACTTTTATTATTAAAGTTATGCTTGTAGGGTAGTTAAGTGATTAGCTATCAACTTTTATAATAAAAAGTAGAATCCTTAGTATATTTGAATAAAAGAAGTGAGATAAGATCAAGATATGAATTTGTTTTTTGAGAAAAATGTTTAACTTATATAAAATATGTTTTTAGGAAGACTTTTTTCTTCTTATAAAATTACCCTTTCCAAAATCATAATTAATGATATATGCCATTTTTTTAAAAAAACATGTTGGTTGAACTTCTAAATAAATTTATTTGCTAATAAAATTGTTTACAAGTTTTAAATAACTTGTGAAAACAAACAACCCCCCCTTGAAAACAAACAAAACTAAAAGGTGTGGGGAGGACACAAAATTCATTTTTCAATATTTCTTTTTTAAATTTTTTATTCATAATTTTTTAAAACTTATTTAGTCAATTTTACAATCTAAAAAAAAAAATTCATAGATGTGCAAGTACATGCCTAATATATCCATCAAGATTTGTTTAATAAATTTTGTGATAAAAAAATAAAAATAAAAATATACCCTACAGTCTTATAAAAAAAATTACATTTATTAGAGAAGTAAATTTTATTAGCATATATTAAACCTTTTAAATATTTTTTAAAAAAATTTAAAATCATAACAACATGACAAGGAAAGACCTCTTAATTATTAAACCATAGCATTCAGTAGTTGATTAATAAGTTAAATATTGTCACCTACTGCAAACTTTTTTTTTTTTTTTTTTGTGTGTGAATGAATGCGGCGTTTCGTAAGAATAAACACTAAATACTTTTCTTCTCTCTCTCTCTCTCTCTCTCACGCGCACACACACACCCACACACACACACATATATATATATATCAATTTTTTTATCAATTTATTTATTATAATTTAATTATTCTTTTAATAGAATTAGACAAAAAATATAACTTTTTAAAAATATATATATATTTATATAATTAAATTTATCATATCTATTTTAAATTCTATCGTACTGAAATTATTTATTTAGATTATTTTTAATTGTACAATAAAAATGAGGAATAACATTTATCCCTTTCTAGAACATTAATTGTCTAAAAAATAGTAATTTTAAAAAAAAAAAACTAGGAGATGAAATTTGTCAAAAATCAATTGTCTATCTCTCTTTCAATCTTCCATGGTTGATCTGTCGAATCATTCTTAAATGAATCGAAGTTGATAGGGTTAGCAAGAGGGAAGAGTAGGCGTGAATCATTTCGTTTCTGTCAAGATCCAAGAATGGAAGCCCGATGTTTGGCTATGGAGACATGCCAAACGAAAACACCTGCAGCACGCTTATTCCTTGATCGGTATCATCCAAATCCAAGGGGGAGTAGGAGGAGGAAGAAGTTATCGCCGCTCGGAAAACACCAAACGACGGCGTTTTATCCCCGTCTAGTTGCATTCGCTGCTCACAGTTCAAGTATGCAGGTACATAAACTGGATTTGGAACCTCGGCAGCATCATCGTATGTTCATCCTCGGCATGGGTTTCGTCGGCCAATTCTTTGCCCAATTCCTCAAAAACCAAGATCGATGGTAAGTTCATTTCAGTCGATAATTTTTCGTTAATTTTTTTTCCCTTTTAATTTTTAATTTTTTTGGGTGTATGGTTAAAAGGACTGTGACTGGAACATGCAAGAGCTTGATGAAGAAGAAGCAACTTGAGGATAGAGGATTTGATGTTTGCCTCTTCGATGCAAATGAGACAGAGTGCGTGAGTGAGATATTTCCTTTTTATTCTTCTTCTCCTTCGTATCATTATTATTTTATAAACGAAACAAACATTTTATAAGCAATTCTTCGCATACTGATCAAAGCTTTTTACTCTGGCGGCGCGGTGTCTTTGTTTTGCAGATTGAACATGCTAAACACCTTGAAATCTTATACACATGTCCTTGTTTCCATCCCTCCTCTTGTTGGTGTTGGCGATCCAGTATGCCAATAGTATTATTAGTTCTTGCCAATCTGTAGACGTTTAGTGTGACCTTGAATACATTTTTTGTCTGGCTTGAAATTCTCTCATTTTCTTGTAGCTTTATGTTCTCATTTTTGCAGATTCTTCAGCATGAACAACTCTTAAGAAGTAGTCTAATGAATGGAAATCTTCAATGGCTCGGTTATTTGTCATCTACTAGTACGTTATTGTCAATGCTGGATATGTGCATTTTATTTTGTGAGTGAGGTCAGTCTGATACTCTGGCTTCCTGTAATTTTCTCATCCTTGCAAGTAATTAGACACTGTTGTGTGAATCTGGTTTTATTTGGCAGGTGTATATGGTGATTGTGGCGGTTCTTTGGTGGACGAGGGGTAAGTGGTCATTTTGGATGGAAGCTGTTTCTCTATTGAGGCAATTAAATGCTGCTAATTAGATGAATTACCTTCAATGCAGTTACTTGCCATGCCCTACAAGTGATACAGCTAAATTAAGGCTAGCTGCTGAGCAGGGATGGTTAAATCTGGGCCATGTTCTGGGGATTTCAACCCATGTATTTCGACTTGGGGGCATCTATGGCCCGGGTAGAAGGTTGTGGCTACTAGCTCTTTGTGCCTTTTAAATGTTGGCTTTTGTTTTTATCAACATTGGTATTAAGCAGTTGGTTGTATCATTTTCTCTGTTTAGTGTTTTATCCCTACAAATTTGTGGACACTCCCATTCATCAATTACAATTAATATTATTTGTGTTAGATGAATTAGGGTGGTCAATGGATGTCTTTCTCGCCTGTTGGTTATTAACCTGTTCCTTTTTCCTGTTCTCAATGGCATGAGAACTGAAGTTTTCATAATTATGGCAGTGCTGTTGACACAATAGTTAAGCAGGGACCTTTATCAAAAGGCCAGAAAATGAGAATGTTCAGGCAGTACACATCCAGAGTGCATGTTGAGGACATTTGTCAAGCACTAAAGGCTAGTATCTACATGCCATCCTCCAGGTAGCCTTTTCTTTTTCCATTGTTATACTCATTTGATCTTTCCTGTACATATTTTGTTGGATTTATGATATATTTAGACAGCAATCAAGTCGTGAAATTAAATAATCTATCTCTCTATCAGAATGCAATAGTCAAATTGAGTATGGAAAGTTCACTAGTGCAAAACCAAACTTCCCCATTTAAATCCAGCTGTAAAAAATAATTAATGTACACATTTTCTCTGTCCAATGGATGATTCCCCTCATCTTCATGGTCTTATTGTTTATTCTACTTGCTTATCCACTCTGAATTTTTTATTTATTTATTTTTGTGTGGTTATAATTTCCTTAAATATGCCTGAAATCCCATTAAATGTCCCATTTTCAGAAGAATATACAATGTTGTTGACGATGACCCAGCTCCTCGTGAAGATGTGTTTGCATATGCAGAGAAGTTGATTGAGAAGAAGTGGCCAGGCATGGTTAAGCGAAGGACATCATCAGAAAATGAGTTTCATATCAAGAGGTCTAATTCAAGGAGCGGGAAACAGGTTTCCAATGCACGCATGAAAAGTGAACTAAAAGTGAGGCTTCTCCATCCATGCTACAGATCAGGATTGGAGAGCATTGTTGACCTAATGCAGAAACCATTCAAGTATGGTCCATTGGGTTCATGAGTTATATCATGACCAATAAATTTTCTGAGTTTGAAGGCCAATGCCATTTCCATTGGTAAGTGGTATCTTTTTAACAAGTCAAGAAACAGTGACCTTTCCTATTTTGTTGTATGAAGTAGAGGTTCAGTTAGATACCATATCTTTGTCTGTTATTTATTTATTTATTTTTATCTCAATGGATGTCTTGCACCCATATTAGATAAAAATATACTAACTCATCTCTCATTTGATTCAGCCTGGATTGTTTTTCTGTTGGAAAAAAGAAAGGAGGTCTAAGTTGCAAGACCCAATTATTGGTCTTCATAAGAGGGCTGAGGTCCAAGTTGCCTTCTGACGTCATGTAATGTTTTGTACTTATTACTTTTATCCACTTCTTTGGGCCATGCTAGTCTGCTATTCTCTATAGACATGAACACTGGACAACTGTAGAATAGTAGAGTATTTGAGAGGAACCATGTTCCTAGTCATGCCTTGCAGATAAATAAGAAGATGGTTCATGATTGCAACTCAGTATGGCCTTATTGGAAAGGTGTTATAGAGGTTGGGGCAGAGCTGTCCTCACAATTGATTAAAAATTAACACAGATGGAGTGTCTAATAGGAACCCAGGGACTGCTGGCACAGGAGGAGTAATCTGTAACCACATAGGAGGATTGATGAGTGTTGGATTTGCATATAATATTGGCATCTGCATTGCAGTAGTTGCCAAGATGTGGGCTAGTTCCAGGGTCTGCTTTGTGCTTGGAACAAGGGATAAAGGAAGCTTATACCTGAAGTGGTGATGAATTTTATGTGTCAAGGCAAGGACCCTACTCATCCTCAAGTAAAAATTTAGTGGGGCAGTTGTGCAGGAATGGGAGGTCAGCATCAGACATATGCATGGAGTACAAAACATGGTGTTTGACTGGATGTCTAGGCATGTGCTCTCCTTGTCTTCTGGCCTGGGCTTTGTGATTTCAATAAACCTCCTGGTCGTGGTGGAGAAATGTTAGAGCAATAGCCTGCTGGCTGAGTGTTCGCCCACTGAAGAGTAATAGCCTGCTTTCCAAGTGTTCGCTTATAGCTTGCTTGCTAACCAACTAAACGTTATGGGCTGGTCATCAAAATTCTCTTGTTTGTAAGCTGCAAGTTCTGGACATTAGATGCTTCTTATGGCAAGTTGCTAATGGCTGAATTTTAACAAATTTAGAGAGGGGAGAGGCGAGGGTTCTGTCAATGTAATACGTGCCCCCCTATGTCATCTTCACAAGGAAGGTCTTTTACATCTACTAAGAGACTGCTGCGGAGTATCCCAGCTATGGTGCAGGTTGGTGCATTCTTCACAGAAGTCTTGGTTCTTTAATTGTACGTTGGTTGGCGGGAGAGAAATATCACAGGCAGGGTTGGAGCTGATGAGAAGACAGGTTGGCCTGCTGTATGTGTGACCACTTGCTGATGGTTATGGGAATGGAGGAATGGGAGTGTTTAATGGTCAGTGGCTTCTTGGTTACTTGGCAGCCAATAGTGAAATGGCTCAGCAATGAGTATATACAAGCAAGGATAGTAAGCCTTAGTAGAAAACTGCTCAAACCAAGAGTTGTGCAGATGATTGATTGGTGGCCCTCAGACGAGGGCTGAGTGAAAATACTACTAATGGGGTGTGGAGGGAACACTGGTCTTGCAAGCACTGGTGGTGTTCTAAGAGACCATTGCAGCAGGTGGCTTGTCGGTTTTGCTCATTGCATTGGCTGGTGTGTCTCTCTTGTAGCATAACTTTGGAGAATTCTTCAATGTCTTAAACTAGCATTGCTTCAATGTTTTCAGAAAGTTTGGATTGAGCTGGACTCTAAGGTGGCTCTAGAAAGCATCGAGCAAGGAGTCAGGATCTCACACCCGCAAATACAATCTCATACAAAGATGCAGAGATTGGGATTACGGAGGCTGGCAAGCTCAGTTCTCCCATATCTGCCTCTCTGTTGGAAGGGGAGGAAATTTCTCTTGAACCTCCGGCTGCAGTGTTTCCTTTGCTGGTGCAGGATGATTATGGTGTTGAATGTCCTCGGGAAATAGCTGTTTAATCCTACTTGTCTTGCTTCAGATTCTTGGGGATTGTGACAAGCAATGATCAACTCTGAACTCTCAAATGCAGCCTGCTTTTATATTTTCCTCCACATAGATTGCGCAATATTCCAGGCCAATCTCTTTATAGACCTTTTGTGTTTTTATTTATTTAGTTATTTTGCAACAGAATGGACATTCTAGAAAAAATCTCAATACAGCAGTGACAGTAGCCTTCTTTGGCGGGCACTTCCTAACCCAATCAAATGCCATCAGGTGGAACAGAGTCTCTGAAAACGCATTTTCACTTCGTTGCTATCTTCTTTATTTATTATTATTATTATTATTTTATACGTTGATCAGGATTCAATAACTTGTCATAATTTGAAAATGAATAAATTAATTTTATTCATTATGTTAAAATATTTTTACCATTATATTCACTTTATTTTTTTTTACTTAGAATATTTATTTATTAGTTAAATTTAATTTATTACTTTAAAAAATTATAATTATAATTATTTTATTTTTTAAAAAATTATTAAATATATTAATTTAATTTAAATGATGTTAATTATTTTTGTATTAAATATAATCACATTATAATAATTTATATCTCACATTACATATGCATTTTTTTATTGCTAAATTAAATTTATTGATATAATTTAAATTCTTATTTTTAAAAAATTTTAAAAAGTAAAAAATATTTTTAAATATTATAAAAAATTATTTTTATTTTTTTAAAAAAATAAAAATATTACATAAATAAATTTAATGACGAATGTAACACGATAATTATTATTATATAATAGTACTTAACAAAAACAAATATTTAATATATACTATACTTAATTAATAAATTAACATATTAAATTAAACTAACAAATAAACATAATGAGTAAATTTACTGAAAAAAAAAAAAGGAATACAAAACAAATAAAATTATAAAAATATTTTAATTTGCATATTAATCTTTTTGCTTAATTTGAATTTCGATTCCCCAATAGATGTCAAGACATCAAAATTTCACCCCCTTGGTTAATTGGTTAACTGTGTACTAGGTTATTTATATACTTATCCAATATTTGAGGGACCGATTAATTAACACCAAAAATTGAAAAAAAAAAAAAACCGATGATATCAACTTAGATGAAAACAGCCTTTTCGTGTAGAACAAAGGAATTCTCAGGACGAGAGTTCTGCGAGTTTTGTGCAATAGAGCACACCCTTTCCTATTTCAACTAAAACCTTGTGAATAACACAATCAAAGAGTTAAATGCCATGCAAGATTGAATGATCGTGATCCAATAATTATACATATTTTCCGTGTAAAGACACGGCCTCTTTTGTTTCTAACTAAAATTCCTTTAACGTGCATACCGTTTTTGTGAGCCATCAGATACACTGCTCGCCAGCTTTCAGGCTGGAGCCCATGAAATTTTCTGATATAGTGCTGAAGAAACCTTCGCACATGTGCAATAGTCCTTCCGTTAGTTGGGAGAACATGTATGCGGAGTAAGAGTAGTGAAAAACAAACAGGAACATGAATGTTCCTGCACATGAATGGCTGCTCCAGCGGTGGTACCATGGTTCAACATATAAGAAAGACGATCCTACATCGTGGCCTGTCAAGAGATTACCAAGGAGTCCATCTTTCCTTCCTTCTTTTAGACAACAATGGAGGTCAGCAAGGGGTGAAAGACTGGCATCAGAACCCAATGAACAGGGAAAAACAATTAACCTTACACTACAAAGGATGTCAATCCTTCAGATATCTTGCCAAAAACCCTTTTTTCGAGGAGGAATCCTTCTCCGAAAGGGATCTACTCCATCTAGACCTAAATGAAAAGTGACGTCTCAAGAATGGCTTTTTGGAAGACCTTGCTGCACTGGAACTGGGTTCCATCTTTGACATACCCCCATCTAGTAAAGCATTCCTTTCACGGCAGAAATCATCAGAATCACTGTCAACAGAACTATCTATAACTCGGTTTCTTGAAATCTTATGGAACTTGGCCTTCATTTCTACTTCAGCTCTCAAAGCTCTTTTGGACTTCTTTGAGACATGCTTATCTCCTCCCATGCATGTTGGACATGGTGGATCAAATCTGTCAACCTCTAAGGTCATTGTCTCCAAGCACTCAGCATGGTATGCATGGCCGCACACAAGTACAGCAACCACTGGAATCTCACCACTGCACCATGAAGATCTCTCAGTCAAGAACTTTGCGCATGCAGCACAAGATTGCAGATCTGAGGCAGGCGAACAAGAGAACCAGCTGCTCCCTCCAGCAGCTTTGCCAAAGCCAAAGCCCAATTGTTCACTCTCAAAAGACCACCTCTCTCTTTGAGATGCAGCCACAAGCTCAGAAAAGGTTTGCATTGACCAACAATCAGATGACCCACCATGAGATCCCACTGCTAAGCCATGGCTACTGGTGGAAAGTACAAATGATGACCTTCCTTCAGATAATGAATAATTATTTGGTGACTTCAACCCCAGAATCCGACTATCAGAAATCTGCCTTAGTAGTCGATGTCCAGGTGAATGTCGAGCTCGTCTTGATGGTGTTAAGTTGCGATGAAGTGGATGACCACAAGAAGACAAAGGGTCAGCAACAGGTGAATGCATAGAATATGAAAATTTTGGTGCAGTTAAGTCATGACCACCAGGAGATTCTGTCAAGCTCGTTATCTAGAAGATAAACAGAAAGAAATTCAGAAGAGCATACATCAAAGAACCCACTCCCTTTTGAGTATCAATTAGTCAAAACTCACCTCTACTGGATCATTTCTTCCCAAGGATAGGTCTGCAACAAGAACGCAAAGAACATATCAAGTATAGCACTAGGGCAAGCTTCAAATGCAATCCAAAAACTATATTCCAAATGAAGTGAAAGTAAGTAAAATATCAGATGAACAAAATTCTTTAAATTGCAACAATATATTTCTTCAATTGCAATAAACTCAGATAAGTGACTAATGGGCTTGAAGATTGGAATTATCACTGGAACATTTAGGATAAGAATCTCTACTTTGTAATCTCATAGGATATTGGCCTTTAAGATTTATGCTGGTAACTACAAGAGTCATCAGAAAATTCTCCCCATACCAATGCCAGCTAGATAATTATGTGGTAACAGACACCAACTCAGTTCAAAAGGAGCAATAGAATATGGCAAGACAAAAAAGGTTTTCACTTTCATTTAGACATCATATATATCTCATAGTTTGTAAATTTTTTAGTGAAAGCTTAGTTTCTAATAAAAAAGGATGCTCCTGAATAAAACAACTAATAGGTAACCATAAACAAGAAAAAAGGACCAAGACACATTTTCTGTTGAAAAGATTGGGATCTTTCAGCTATATGAAATGCAAGGATAATTAGGTGGCCTTGACATATAAATGAGTAAGATTGATGAAAGCTCAGGTTATCTACTGGCAAAATTGCATGAGCAACAAACCTAAATTATTTCGCAGTGCAGTGCTGTCACAAGCACTGCTAAATCAAATTGGCAAAATCTTACCTGAAGGTTGAGCTATAAGATTAGCACACATTCCTTCAAGGACTGGTGACTTCTGGGAGACGGGAGTTCCAAAACTTTCGTGTGGGCTCAACCCACCTGAAAGATCACCTCTATCAGAACCTAATGGCTGCTTAACCTCTAAACTAACATCTCTGCTGAGTCCATGAGACACTGGATAAGATGAATCATTGATTTCACCAGCCACACGCCTTCTATTTTCCCAATGGAAACTCCAAGTTGGAGAACATCTAACATTACAATGCAAACTGTTAACTCCAGTGCTGTCGGGAAGCTCCTTATCTTTAGCAGCAATACAGCAAACTGCTCCCATGACTAATCAGATGCAAAACAGACTATCTATACTCACAGAGAAGCCAACTCAAGCAGAGAACAAACTCTAAAATTTCCTGCTAAGAAAATGAACAAAAAATGCATTCTTTAAGTTTGATTATCCAAAGGCAATTCAATAAGACAAAAAGAAAAAGGAACATGCTCAAATAGACAATAGAATACAAACTTCAAATAGATGTTACACTAAAATATTTTCCTGAAAAGGGAAATCCACAAGAATCAGATCACAGTTCAGATGTCAAAAACACAACAAACCAGAAATTAATTCAGAACCCATCAGTCCTTGGAACCTCAAGAGGCTTATATCAATATTTAAAATAATTTCAGTTGCAAAATCAACAAAAAGGAAAATGCTTGCTCACAAGCTAAAACATAATCTGGTTTCCCAATACAAAATGATGCATAACTGTAACAGCAACCGCAAAATTAATTCACGATTTTTCAAATTATGGTTTAAATCTTTGAGCAATATGACCCTTAAATTTATATAAAATGGAACTAGGGTTATGAGAACTGTTCTTTCAACAAAA
Organism: Kandelia obovata; assembly: GCA_021464305.1. NCBI lineage: Eukaryota > Viridiplantae > Streptophyta > Magnoliopsida > Malpighiales > Rhizophoraceae > Kandelia > Kandelia obovata. Next base: position 4,643,955 of record CM038479.1, on the reverse strand, counting down.
TTGCAATTACTTAAAAAGCAAATAGGCTAATATATATATATATATATATATATATATATATATATATATATATAACGTTAAAATCGAAGGACGAATTTCTAACCACTACAAAAAGAGGCGTTAAACGGAACCGAACAAGTGGAGTGGGAGAAAGCTGTCCCGTCCTCGTCTCCGATGTGGTGGCCAAGTCGTGCGGCGGAGACAGAGAGAGAGAATTTGAACGGCGTGTATGTATAGCAGCGTGACGAGTTATGGCCTGTTGTTTGGGTGGGCAGGTGCCGTTTGGCTTCGCGCCAGAGATCAGTGGCAAGACGATCAGTATGAGGAGTCAGGCAGAACAGAGAAGAGCCGGGTGAGTGTATGAACCAAATGATAAAAAGGTCGACTGAAACCCATATAGGGAATTGTGCCCACTGCTCCTTGCCGGCACGCTCTTCTGCTCTTTTTCCCCTCCAAAAAGATATATATATATATATATATATATATATATATATATATATATATATTTGCCAAAAAGTATGAGTAATGGAAACCTGTAATGAAAATTTATAAAAAGATATTTTTGCTTCTAACTATTTATTAAGGATGAAAATGATAATTTCTTTCTCCTATTCATAACAACAGTAATAAATCTTAATGAAAACCATATAGATTGAAAAAGAAAATTGGTTCATTTTATTTTTTTTTAAATAACAGAATTTCTATAGGGATTTTAAAAAATTAAAAAAAAAAACCTTAAAAAAATAATTAACTTTAAAACCTTAAATTGTTCTTGTTCTTCTTCTTTTTTAATATAACTTTTCACCTTGATTTCAATGCTTTTCGTCGTCAAACTTTATGTTTTTTTTCACACATAAAAAATTCTTTGTTTTTTATTCTTTCTTTTTGCATGTTTATGTTTCTCTTTTCTTCTGTTTCACTGTTAAGGCCTACAAGTCCAATCCAACATGATGGAGTCAAAGACAAAACCCAATCAATAAGAGTTAGTAGTTAGTTACAAATAAGGAATCTAAACAAGCAGTTTAGGGTTCTAAAATTCTATCCTATTTATTTTGTTGTTACATTTTCATTTTAACCCTTATAATTACCTAAATAGGAGTAGTTTCTAAATGATTCTTAGCTAAGTAATATATATATATAAAGAGACAAATAATTAATGAAAGGTATAAATAAATTATAACTTTAAATTATCTTAATATTTTTCTCTAGATAAAATTTTTCATATTCTTCTTCCTACTAGTTTTTGTTTCTACGTAAATCTTCATTTCTTCACCAAAAGTGTACATCAACTTTTGATCTTTAGTATTTAACTTTGGTAAAAAGACACTTACATTAAATAGTTTATTTTACTCACTTAGAGATACTTGATAAGTAGGTGTACAAATACGATCAATAGCCCTAAGTAATGATAGAAAAGATGAAATTTTTGAAATTGATATTGGTATAACTTTAAACTCTATAAAGTTTTTAATGGAAACACTAGTTTCTTTCAAGTAAATAATGAAGATGTTGTGATTATAAGAACTTCTATTGTTAAAAGACAAATGGTTGATGACAGAGACATCATTTGTGGCTTCTATACGTGAATTACTTTTCACACCTGATGTACAACTTATAAATACTAACCAATACAACTATAAAAGGAACTGATCCACTAATCATAACAACAAATTAGCATTAACCCCCCCAAATCAAGTTAAAAATGTTTAAGAGGGGTAATCCATATTATTGATTTAGAAAGTACAATCAATTGTAACGTAGATGTGTAGTTTGAAGGGTAGGCGAGAACAAAACCCCGTACCACCTAGAGATAGTTTGAAATCGATTTTTGTTGATGACATACTAGAAAAATTGTTCAAGTTTTATCAGACCGAATCCATTTGTAATTACCAAGAGCAATTTAAAGAATTTTATTCTTTAGTCTTAACTGGTAACCTTTCTTTCAACGATTCTTTCTTTTTTATCAAATTTATGAGTGATTTTAAGGATAAAATACAACTCATTGTGAGGATGATGAAATCAACAACACTAAAAGAAGTCATTGAACTAACCTCCTTGTAAGAAGTAGCATTAAAAGTTGGTTAGAAGAAGAACAAACCAAGTGTTCACTACTCAAATATAAAATACCCCCACAAGTTTCAAATTGACAACAACCAATCCTATGACAACTCTTAAGATGAATGAAAAACATGGGATGACATCAAACGATTTGATGATTGCTGTCATTATGGGGAAAAATACACATGGGGGCATCAATGTTAGAGGAAAAAATTGCATCTAATGGAAGGACAAAAAAGTAAAGGAAACACCAAATATTCTCTAGAATGAATAGGAGCATTTGAAATTTTAAAGAAAGCACTAAGAGAAATCCCACTTAATTCCATTATTGGAAGTTTAAATCCAAGAACACTTGAACTACTAACATTAGTGTCAAAAGAAATCTCACTTATTGACACTAAAAGCACCTATAACTTTCTTAATTCTAGAGTAGGCTAAGAGTTATAGTGTTAATTGTGACCATGACTCTTATAGTCATCACCATGATGGTGAATGGTAAGAAATTTGTGTGTTTAAAGAAATGCTCAACATTTGTCTAGAGGATACAAAGACACATGTTCAAGATGAAGATGAGGCTTATTTCCTTGGTTTCTCAAGATGTTGTATTAGGAATAAACTAGCTTCAAAACTACAGCTCAATAACATTGAACTTAAAGGCCATGAAACTTTCCTTTATAAGAGATGAACTTGAGATTGTGTTGATAGGAATGATTAATAAGGCAAGCCTAAGTACTTTAACAAAACAAAAACTATCCAAGTTCTTGAAGAAAACAGGCTCAGATTGATAGATTTATTTATGCATACTAATGTCTACCTTGTCAAAGACTAAAAATTCCAAAGACACTTATCAATTTAGAGTTTTTAATACTTGTTTAGAGCAAGACCACAGGATTCCTATCGTACTAAGAGCTATACTAGGAATTGTCTATCCATACAGGTATCTGATTACCTTAAGTTAGAGATTGAAAGGCAGGTTTAAGAGATGATGAAGGAATAATTAATTCTTAATAGTATAAGTCTGTTTTTCTCTTTAATTTTATTGGTCAAGAAGAAAGACAAATCATGGCTATTTTGTGTGGACTATTGCCATTTACATACCATAAAAGAAAATTTTTTGATTTCAAACATCAACAAGTTGTTATATAAGTTACATGAAACTAGGTATTTTACAAACTTAGATCTTTTAATTGAATAACATCAAATTTGTATTGATGAGAAAGATGTCACAAAGACAACATTTGGAATGCATTACGAACACTATAAATTCAAGGTAATGTCATTTGGCGTAATTAATGCCTTATTGACTTTTCTGTCGCTCATAAATTAGATTTTTTCCTTAATATTACAAAAATAGGTTTAGTGTTCTTAGAAAATATTCTAGTTTACATCACTAGCTTACAAGAACATGTTGAACATCTGAAGCATACATTGTTATTTCATTGACAGGATCAACTATGTGTCAAAATGTCCATATGATCATTTGGGCAAAATCAAATTAAGCATCTAGGTCACATCATCTTAGTGGAATGATTCATTGATCTACCCAAGCTTGAACATGTGTCAAAATGACCAATTCTCAATTTTATTAAAAGTTTGTAGGAATTCTTATGGCTAATTTAGTACTATTAGAATTTTTTCTAAAAGGTATGAAATATTAAGTAAACCCTTTACATACCTTTTGTGAAAAGACAATTTTTTATAGAGTCAAGAAACACAAGAAGCTTTTAAGAAATTAAGGCAAGCTATATGTGAATCATATGTATTAGCATTGTCAAATTTTCCTAAGACATTGTTCTCGAAATATATGCCTAAGATGTAGGAATTGATAGTGTTTAAATGCAAGATGGGTACCCTTTGACATTCCTCAATAAACTCTTTAACTTAAAGAACAAAGACTATTGATTTATGAGAAGGAATTTCTTACTTTATTGATAACATTGTCTAAATGGTCTCACTACCTATAAGGACAACATTTCCTTATTAAAACAAACCATAAAAGCATTAAGCATTTGTTGCAGCATGAGTTACATACCTATGTATAGTAGAAAGGTATGACCAAGTTCATGGGTTTGAATTATGTGATTTACTATCAAAAGGGGGCAAAAAATAGGGTTGTAGACACTTTATCCAAGCAACACGAGAACTAATTCCTTATGATCTCTATAATATTACCTTTATGAATGGAAGATGTTGCCAACAACTATGAAAATGATCAAATGATCATAGAGTTACTTAAAGTTGTGTAGACTAAGGAGACAAAAACATGAATTATAATTTTGAACAGAGAACATTAAGGAGAAAAAAAGCACATTTATATTGGCATTAAGAGAAACTTGTGCGAACACTTAATTTGAGTCATTTATAATTTTGCCATTAGGGACACTCTTAAGTGAGTGTTATGTTCACCAAGCTCAAAAAAAATTTCTTTTAGTTTCACTTAAAGAAGCCAATACATTAATGGATAAGGTCTTATGATGTTTGTTTACACTGTCAAGCAAAGAATGTCTAGTACCCTCATTTGTTATAACCATTACTAGTACTAGAATAATCTTAGCATGATATTTCAATACACTTTGTTGAAGGATTGCAAAAATCATAAGGGTATAATGTAATTTTGATTATCATCGATAAATTTACTAAGTCTACACATTTCATTAGTCTTAGTTACCTATTTATGACACTAGTTTTGGCAAGGGTTCATATGGAGTAAGTTTTCAAGATACATAAATTACCATAGACCATTATTTTGAATAGTGGCAAGATTTTCATTTGCAATCTTTTGGAGGGGATGTTCAAGTAAGAAGACACCTTATTGCTCAAAAATTCAACATATCATCCTTAAACAAATAGTTAGATAAAGTTGCTTAATTAATGCAAGGAAAGTTACCTTTAATGCATCATAAGACCTCAATAATGTTTTAATTGACTACCTTTAAATGACTAGTGGTATAACACCACCCATCATACTGCTATCAACATGACTTTATATAAGCCTTTGTATGAGGTTCCTTTATCCTAACTAGCTACTTTACCAATTTCTAATACTAAAATGACAAGGTTGGCAAAGTTTTTATAGAAGCATCAAGTGTTGTCTACTCTATTGAGGGAATAATTACAAAGGTCTTAGTAGCATATGAAGTTCTTTGTTGACCAAAAGTGTACTGAAATGAAGTTTAAGATTAAAGACTGGATGTTCCTTAAGTTGTAATCATATAAGCAAACTATATTAGCAATTTATTCCAAATTGAAATAACATCTAAGTTTTTTGGGCCATATTAAGTTATTGAGGAAGTGACATATAAGCTACAACTTCCTTTAAAAAGCATAATGTACCCAATATTCTATGTGTTATTATTGAAGAAATTTGTTATACCAAATGATAATGTTTCTTCCCAATTATCACTAATTGATGATAATGGGTTAATTTAAGATAGAACCAATATTCATTATGGATTGTTGGTTGGTTAAGTGAAGAAATATCGCAATGACTCAAAGTGAAATGGGCAAACATAACACTAGAAGAGGCTACTTGGGAGGACTTAATGTTCATTCAAGCTTAATTTCCAAAAATTAATCTCTATTAACCTTGGTGACAACGTTTAAGTTAAGAAAGGGAATATTATTAGGGCTTACAAACCCAATTTAATAGGATAAAGAACAAGTAAATGACCAACCAATAAGAGTAAAAGTTGGTTACAAATAAAGAGCTAATGCACTCAATTTAGGATTCTAAAATTCTGTTAAATTTGTTTCATTGTTGCATTTCCATTTTGAGTCTACAATTTTTCGGATAAAAGTAGCCATTAGATGTTTCTTAGCTAAGTAATATATATGAAAGCAAAGAATGCAAGAGTGAAATGAATGAATTATAGCTCCAAATTTTATCAATATTTTCCTTTAAATAAAATATTATATCTTCTTTTTCCTCTTAATTATTCTTTATGCTAGTCTATTTTTGCATAAATTTTTCTTTCTTCACCTTGTTTATACCTTTGTTGCTAATACTCATTGACTAGCTTTCATATTGTCTCTTTATCCTAATTGAGATAAACCATTATGGACTATACATGTTACATTTTTTACCAATCCATACTCACAAAGTTACATGAAATTAACACATATAATAACCAATTAAGACTAAATAAAAATTTGGTAATTAGGCCATAACTAAATCCTTTAATTAGGATTTTAATTCATCCATAAAGTATGCAAATGGGTCAATTCTCCACATTTACATCGAAGTGGCTTACCATTCATGTCCCCACTTTATCTCATGAATGATCCAAATGATCTAGAAGAATATGATGACACTTCTCGCAACATAAAAATGAAATAAGGTTGATTTAGTAAGTGTTTGTAATAACAAAGAGAAGATTAACCATGTAACTTTAATATATGAGTATAAAGAAGAAAAATTGAGTTGAGATGATAAAGAAAACAATATGGAAATTTCCATTTTTTAAAAGCCAATTAAGCATAGGAATGAGAAACTTTAGATAGTGATAGAGAGAGAGAGGGAGAGAGAAATGAATAAAAATTCATTAAGAGAGACACAAAAAGCTAAGTTAATTATTTTTATATATTTTTAATTTTCTTAATTTTAATTGTTTTTAAAAGCCTTCAAAATTTCCTTTATTTCACATCAACACATTATTTGAGATGACCTCCATGTCATGGCTAATTATACTGATAAGGTGACGATATGTCAGTTAGTTAGGTAAAGATAACAACAAATCAAGCTAAAGGGTTAATTTTGACATATAGTTATAATGTGGAGGGCCCATTTCCACTTAAAAAAAAAATAAAGAGGATATTTATATGGATCTCAGAGCACCCAAACATGGTATGTCAATTCATATTTTGTTATGCTCTTAATTGAATTATGTTTGTGTCATCATGTGTCTCATTATTAATTAAATGTGAAAATAATAAATTAATGGCTAAACAGTAATAATGTATCTTAAATAAAGGGTAGTTAATGATTAAAGACTTATAAAACAAATTATAACAAATAGTTTAGGATAAGGAATGCATCAAATTGGCTAATTTGTCCAATCTAACAATTAGATTCAATTCAAAAAAAAAAAATTAAACTACCCAGATTAGATATAAATTGTATTTTAGAGAAATTTTCACTTATAATTGGTTATGGATTTAAGAATCAAAATTTTTTAAAATGATCAATTATATATAAAACATATTCTGAACTATCACATTTTACCTATAGTTTTTAAAATGAATTGGACTTAAAGTTAAACTAAAATATTGGTGACCAATTATATGTTTGATCAAGTTTGTTTAAAATATTAAATAAAATACTTAACCAAAAAAATTGTTTGATTTATTGACCCGTATGATTAGACCATTAAATACAAATAAAATATATATTACTATATTTTTTATTAGGAATATATAACTATATATTATTGTTTTAAGAAAAATTAACCCACTAATCTTATCACTAATTAAGTTCTTTTTTAATTAGGATTTATTTTGGTTTTAAAAGGTTCCAAAAATGAATTTGGAAGCTTACTTAAATATAAAAGTGTTAAATATGGTATTAGTATGTGAAAAATCTAATAAGCACAGTATACCCTTTTAGTATTACATTTCATTATTTTTATATTTTTTTTATATATAAGAAAAAATTACTTCATAGATATATCAATCATTGCATATGTAGATCAAAGTTAGAAGTCACTTATTAATGTTTTAGTTCAACCACTTTTATAAGAAAACTATCATTTGAGTATTATTACTTTGAGTGGATCTTTTCCAAGTTCTAATGTTAACAAATGTAAAATTTAATATTACACACTTAACATAAATTTTAATTTTATATATAAGGGTATATGACAATAAATGGACTCAAATTCAAGTCAAAAAGAAGAAAATTACCAAATTATTATCTCAAATAATTATTTTTATGTGTTACTTCTTGAAAAAGAATTTATTGTAATTGATTTTCAATAGATACAAGTTATTGTAACCAAAGGTTATAGTTTAAGATACATAATATCTATTGTTTATCTAAATTGATTTGTTCAAATTACAACATATTATTTGTGTATTAAAAATTTATTTTGACTGTAAGTTATAAAATAAAAATAATTTTATTAATTTTTATAAATTTATACCTTTTTTTTTCTAAAATTAGAATTAGAAACTTATAGAAATATAAGTCTTAAATTACTGAAATATCTCCTAAAAACATTTAACAGATTTTTCATCATGTCAACATTTTCAAATTACTAAAAACCTTTGAGAATTTGATTACGTATCATTATAAATAATATTCAAACTAAATTTCTTACTCCTTTGGTCAACGGAGGTAAATCGCACATTCAACAGTGCTTTGCTTTTATTTAGCCATGAAAATAAGTAATTATCAAATAAATATACCAAAGTAAATTATATATATTTGAAGATTTTAAAGGGATGGGTATATGAAATTGAATTTTTGTGACTTTTTTTTTCTTTTTATATATTTATAGGTGAAAAAATAAATTTTCTATTATCAATTTAGGGGGGGGGGGTTTGGTCTGTATTAGAAATATGATTAAATTTCAAATAATGTATGTGTATTCAAAATCTAGATCTGTAATTAATAATGAGATAATTGTGGGTTTAAAACGACCTCGTCTTGGGAAATAAGCACCGATTTGGAAACAAGCGCCGGTGTAGTAAGCGTCCTATCCCCATCCGTAATTCCGTTTTCGCACAAGAGCCAAAGCAGACACGAACATGCCTTGTGGCGGAGTGGCGGAGTAAGAGAGCCACCTCTTCTTGAATGAACAGAGCGACGAGTCCTCTTGAATTTTCAGGCCTTTGGGTCTCTATTTGAGGTAAAAATCCATCTTTACTGGTTTAATCTCTGTTCTATATCTGCAGTTTTCTCTCTAATGCTTGTGGGATTCGTTGAGTTAAGATTTTTTTCCCCTTTTTTCTTTGCCTAATTTAACGCTGATTTTAGGTATGGCTTCGCTTCTAAATTTTAAGTTTAACCATGTTTATGCACTACGCTCTTGTTTTTGAAACTGGGTGTTTGTGCGATTGATGGACAGTTGAGTAATAGGTTGTTGGCCTCAGACAGTATGAGTAAGATCTTCTTAGTCCTACTTTAGTGTCTTGTACTGTTTTCGAGTAATTTCTTGTGCTTTTCTACAAGATTTTGGACGGCGCAATGTTTTGGCCTGGTCAACGCATGCTGCCGTGATTGTCTAGTTGTTAGAGTGGAGAGCCCTTCGTTCGTGTGTAATGTCTCTGAAAAATGAAAATTTTAATGTTATCCTTTTGTGATTGTGTTGTTGCCAAGAGTTACAGAACCAACATTATAGTTCTAATCTAAGCATTTCATTGAGAATGTATGCTGTACTAGTTAAATACATAATTCCTTGCATGAACACGTACATTAGCATTTATCAATTGATGAGTTCTGGTTGTCAAAGTTGCTTGCTTATTAGATGTGATTAGTTCTGCTTTACTCATATCTAAGCCCCAGTTATCTGTTTCACGGTGAATGGAGAGCATTGCCAACATATGCAATGCTGAGCTTTTCTTAAAGTATTGCTCATATTGCTGATTATGAATTGATCAGCTTAAATCATGTTCTCAGATCTGGCACAGACATCCTTTTTCATGCCACTATTATTACTAAAGGATGTGAGTCTTTAGCCATATTCTCTCTCAATGATGTTTATACAACTATTCTTTTTCTGGTTCTTTAGTGGACAATAACTGCTTGATTTTCCAAAATGCACTTTCTCTTTTAGACAGAAAAAACATTTTTTTTTCCATTTATTATCTCATTTTATTGTGGGGACGATGATTTTTTTTTCTCCACTTCTAACTTTTCTTTTCTACTTTCAGGAACCTGCTGATGAAACCAAATAGTTGCACCATGGCTTTAGGGTGTGATTTTGCAAATGTAGGATCATGTAAATCCATGCCTAGTGGCCTGCTTTCTGTATGCATTCCTTGTTTTCCAGCCAAAACATCTTTGTTAAGAGTAAAGAGTCTGCTTGGACCAAACGTAGACTATAAATCCCAGACATCTAGAGGTATGAATACTTCTTTTTCCATTCTATTTTTTTTTTTCCTTGTAGGAAGAAGAAAAGGAAAGTGGGGGAGGTTGAAAATGCTCTTTGTGAAAGTGACATTACATGATAATTTGTGATAAGTGATAAATGTTGTCAAAGAGCATATGTCAATGCCAACCTTATTTTAAAAGCTTTTGAGATAACTCTAGTTGTTTTCAAATGCTGTACCACAACTAGTAATCATCACTAGTTCTTATTCATAATTTTCCATTGCTAGGTTTGCCACCCCTGCACATTTCTGCTGCATCAACCATTCTATTAAGTGGGAATCAAGGTGGACTTTCACACACCTTTGCCTCATCTCCAAGGAAGCGCCGAACTTTTGCAAGTCCTCGAGCATCAAAAGATGTTCCGTCCAGTTTCCGCTACCCCCCAATGACCAGGAAGCCTAGATGGTGGTGGAGGAGTTTAGCAGGTCTTCCTTATTTGATGCCTCTTCATGAGACGTGGATGTATGCAGAGACAGCGTATCATCTGCATCCCTTCCTTGAAAATTTTGAATTTTTGACCTATCCATTCCTTGGAGCTATTGGGAGCTTACCAAGCTGGTTCTTGATGGCATATTTCTTTGTTGCATATCTTGGGGTTGTGAGGAGGAAAGAATGGCCGCACTTCTTCAGATTTCACGTGGTTATGGGCATGCTGTTAGAGATTGCTCTCCAGGTGATAGGGACTGTGAGCCGTTGGATGCCACTCGGTGCATATTGGGGTAAAGTGGGTATGCACTTTTGGACGGCAGTGGCATTTGCATATCTTTTCACAGTCTTGGAGTGCATAAGGTGTGCTCTTGCTGGCATGTATGCTGATGTCCCGTTTGCTTGTGATGCAGCATACATTCAAATACCATATGATTAAGGATGGGAGCTGTAATAACAAGTAGTGTTTATCTTTCCTGTTTTTGGCGTTCCTTATGTTTATTTTATACTTGAAACAGTCTTGAGCAAATATGATGTTTTATTTGTTTTCTAAATGATGAAAACTACCTGGTACTATTTTATAGTGATCCAGTGAGATTCTTTTTGTTATGGTTTTTGACATCTTCCTGCCTTATGCTGGAGAAGTCACTGCTTGTCGAGGATAGCTTGTATGCAGATTTCATCTGGCTAACCGATGGTATACAGGGGCGATAAACCATTTGATTCCTTCTTGGCCAAGGCTTGAAAAGGGTTTCCATTTTGAAGGCAACTCTTTCAGACTGGTTTGCCAGTTCTCTTCTGTGGAATGCTCGTCATAGTGTCTTTATTGGAGTAGTGGCTTCTTGCGTCCGTAAAGTACAAAGAAAATGTTGCTCCAATATGATTGCGTCTCACCCTCCTGCCCGCCCCCATCTATCGCCCGCCTCTATTTTATTGATTTATAGGCAAGCTCAACGTATTGTTCATTTCGTTACTTGGGTGGGAAATCCCCGTTCGGGCTTTTATTCTCGTCACCCTGTCACACACAACTACCTGTGGCAGCTCTGTCACGGGGAGGAAGGTTGGCCAGAAGTCGTGACGGAGTAAACTTTGCTAGACCTTTATGTGTCAAACTGTTTTAGGATGGAACTGGGTTTTCTTTATTATTTATTTTTTGGGACTAAAGTGTGCTAGTAGTAGAACTGGTATGCAGAGCAATTATATTGCATAATCGTCGTTCGAACTTCGACTGGCAGACCTTATTCTGATGTCTTGTGCAGGGAACCAACCCTTTTATCTGATAGTTCTATTCCCAAACGATGGTACTCAGAATGGTAAGTCAAGCTTAAGCCTGCGCAAGCCCGGAAATCACGTTTCACCTGTTGAACAACGGGAATAGACCCAATATTTTTTTTTTTCCTTTAAACAGGTGAACTATATGACTCAAACCTGAAACTAAGGTCTCACGGTCTCAATCTTAATTATTACTTCAAAACTTTACTTCCAACTTTTATCTAACACATGGCTCAATGAGCCTCTTGATAAATCACCCTCTTAAAAAAAAATTACAATCGAACTCGTTCTTTTAACTCTGATTCGTGAAAGCACCACATAAATATCTTTCAATCTGTGCTTCTCACTCTTAACCTTATGAAGCCCATTGTTGCTAAGGTTAATGCTGATGAAAGTTTATCAAAGCTCCTCGTATGCAATACGACTTCCAAAATATTTTCTTGTGCCAAAGACGGAGTTAAACCATCCAACAACTTAAAACCATCAAATAAAGAAACCTTCCGTGGTGTTTGTCGACGGGAGAACTCGACTTATCGTGCATGTCATTTGCGAGGATGCAACCATAACCTACTAAAATTAGGAAATCGTAGTATGTCTTTTCTACGTTAGTTTCTAAGTTCATTCAAGTTAAAGTGAATTGACTTAAATCAGCTTGATGACTCGACTTTTACTTACTTTTAAATTTGAAATCGTAATAAGATAAATAATAAATAAATAAATAAATAAAAATAATATAAACACAATATACGATAAAGAAAGCTACAAAGATCAAATACAAGAATTTATAAAAATTTAACTATTCCTTAATGATCATTTTTAATTTATTATCATAATATTATTTTTTTATAAAAAATTAAATTACTTATAACTAATTAATTCAATGAGAAATTTATCAATAATTATATATTTTTAATCTGGTGTTAAGATTATTTTTGTAATATTTAATTCACTTAATATTGAACACAATTTTACCAAATTGTTTTTTATAAAATTAAAATATTTATCCCTTTTCGAACAATATGCATTATCTCTTTATTTTGATTTATCAAAGTATATATTTTTTTTTTCTCAAGGCACTCAAAACACTTTTATTATTTACAAGCATCCAATATATAAATATTTAAGTTTTATATTCATTATGATTGAGGATATTTTGTTATATAAAGAGTAAATTACAATTTAAATCAAATTTGAAAAGTGTATATGCTTAGATAACTCTAGTTGATTAGTGCAAATTTTTTCTATCATTTCAACTCTTTGCACTTTTACTATATTAATTGATTACATAGTTTAGTTGACTAATCTAATTTTCTAGAACTTTCATCTCTTTTATCAATCACATTTATCAATTAATTGGTCTAAATGACTAATCTAAACTTTCTACCTAAAGTCAACTTTTGTCAATTAAATACTTTTATACTTATTTAGTCAAACATAGCATCATATTTGATCAATTGATCAAGATTTTTAAAACTTTTTCAACTTCTTCAAATCTTTTCTTTTGTACTTTATTTGTACAATTTCATTCAAAAATATTTATTTTTTCTTTCACAATCTTTTTGTATTCTTTTACATGATTATATTCAAATTTAAATTTCTTTCTTTTTTTTAACAATCTCATTTAAAGTTTCCTATTTTTCAATTTTACAATTTATACTTCATTCAGTAAATTAGTCATAACTTTCTTTTCAAAATTTCAAATCATGTGTTATTTTTTTGTGTTAAAAACTAGATTAAAATAATATTCCAACTATGTGTAGCTTATTATGTAATTCATCTTTAATTGTTTGTGGTATTATTTGAAAGTTGACTGATGTAGTATGTTTTGACAGCTTTAACACGCTTTACTATTTGGTTATATCTCCCTTCTCACCTGTTCAATTAATACATAATTGACAACATTAAAAATTAAACAAGTTTATTTTTTTCAAAATGTATAATTTGTCATCTAATTCATCTTAAATTAAATAACTTCTAGACGTTGACTAATAGTAGGTTTACTTATTATTTACTACTTATGTTGCATCCTTTTGTACTCGTGTATTTGTGTGATTTAAAATTATCATTAATTACACTTAAACAAAAACATAGTAACATTCAATATTTTGTTATTATCAAAACATAATATGAAACATTAAGGTTATAACATTCTTTACATTTAATTATTTTAATTACTTAAGATATTTATATTGACATATGTCACTATAATCTCACATCATTTTGGATATTACCTTTCACATAACATCCATTATCCAAAGTAAAAGCTTAAATAAATTAAAATAGGTGATTGGTTAAATTGTTTATTTGTCTTTGGTACCATTGTTGTATAACTCAAGAACATTAACAAGTAAATTTAAAAACTAATATAAAAAGATTAAATCAAAATGTACCATTATTTAATTGCTTGAAAATTTAAAGTCACTCCTACATTTTTAAACATTTCTTGCTAGTTTATTTGAAGTATAAATATAAAAATAAACAATTAATGATTACTTTCTAACTAAGGATTCAATTTCAATTTTTGTAATTCGCATTATGTTTTACCATAAATTAGTTATATCATTATGTGTACAATCATCCTTTGCTTAAAATCCATTAATTAAAAACATAGTGATTCTCTTACAAATATCTAAGGCATAACTTTTTGTTACAACATAAACCCAACTAATGCTTATATTAATTTGAAGGATAAGCATTGATGTAACAGTAAATTCTCATACTATATTTTTAAGGTCACGTGTTTGAGTAATGAAAGTACTTTCTTTATTTATGAAACAAAAGTAGAGTTGTATTACATTTAACTTTTCTTAAGACTATATAGTGTAAGAAGCCTCTTTGAACCTTCTTTCAAAAGGAGGGTTTTGAATATAAACTTTTGGTCAAATTAATTAATCAAAATTTAATAATATGCATGGTCTCTCCACCAAGTTAAAAGTATAAAAGCCTAGTTAAGAGATGTCATTACTATTTATGTTGAGGAAGAAGATCAATTAATCACCTTTTATTGTATTACTTAAATAGATGATCTTATACTACATATTGGTAAAAGATCTTTTATAATAATTAGTCATTTGATACATTTAATAATAGTTTTTGATAAGCATAATGACATCTCATAAGAAATATTAGAGTATAATAACTAAAAGGAAGTTCAATGAAATTAACTAATTATTCTGTTATTTAAACCATATGTCAATGCATTATACGTTATCTAAACTATGGTGTTGGGGATTATATTTAATTTAAGCAAGTACAAGTGTACAACATCTATATATTTTTAAAACAACTTTATTGTGAAAGAGTATTCACCTTTTATGATGATATATATTCTCTCTTTAGGAGTATAACAAGTTAGGTAGCCTTGGGGGCTACCCTTGCATCTTAGAATCTCCTTTCAATTCTTCTTTTTCCTAGACTGATTCTTTCCATAATGTTTGAGGTTCCACTTCAGGGATTATCATTTTCACTTTCATGTTCAATTTGGTTCTTTTCAACTACTGAACTTAATTAAACAAGTATCCTATAATAAAGAAGGTTGGTAGTTCAAGTCTTATTTTCAATTAGGCCAATGCTAATGATGTATTTATAATGAAGATAAAAATGAAAATAAATGATCTAATGTAGCAAATAAATGAGCTAGGGGGTAAGATGTTATATTGGAATTAAAAACCAAACTAAGTGAAGCCCAAAAAGTTACAATATTAGTACTAATGGGTAAAATTATCTCATATAAATAGTTTAGTCTAACATTGGTTAGATTAATTCTAAAATGAGTTTGAAACTTATCAAGTGATTTTGAGATCTATTATTAAAAGTAAATATCTTCCTATTGGTCTTTCGTAAAGAAATTGGGAGGAAGCGTGTCCTTAATAAGATCTTACAATATATTTCAAATCAACTCTTTATTATTAAAGACAAGCCACCAAGTCTTTCCTTAAAAGAGTTAAATTTCTTTACCTCTTCATTATGGCTCCAAGTGCATATATTATCTTTGGAGTCAATGACTAGGCAGAATGTGAAAAGGATTAAGAGTATGTTTGATGGATTGTTAGAGGTCAATTATACATTAAATAATTTACTAGGTTAACACAACTATATGAAACTTATGGTTCAAGTTAGGATTGAGGACTCTTTGTGGACTAGTTTCCATATCATAAAGGTGAATAAGAGTAAGAGTTAGATAATTTTTTAGTACAAGAAGCTTCTAGAGTTTCATTTCATATGTATGAAGAAAAGATGTCTCTATTAAATTTTGGAAGGGAATAAATCTGGTATAAGGATGCATGGAAGATATAAGAGCTAACTGAGGGCATATTAGCCACCCCCATGAAAAGTTCAAGTGATGGCCCCCCTTTTCATCAATAGTTGAAGAACAAATCTAAATGATAAATCATCAAATTTGAGGGAGGGTAGATCGAACGGAACAATAGATCAAACAACAATGGTGGTACCTTCACCTCCCAACAAGAAAGAGAACATTAATTGCTCGTTATCATAAAATACGACCATTCAATATATTATTTAGTCTAATAAACCATCATTTAGGTGCATTGCTCTAGACAATCTTGATATGATTTCTACTTTCTAAGGTCAAACCTTGAATTCCCTAAATACTAATATATTTATGAGAGGCTTAGAATAGGAAATTATAGGGTCTGCCTCTAATAATATGGATTTAGATGCCTTTAACTCTATAGATGGTCTGATTAAGAATACAACTAAATCTCATATACCTTTTAAAGTAGAGTCTACCTCTCTATTATTACCTTAGCCCTCTATTGCCCATATGTATTATGTTAATAAAAAAAAATTTCTAAACTAACTTATAAACCTTCTGTCATTAAAAATCCTAAAGGCTTATTTTTATATGCATTAGACATTTCTTTAATATCCTTTTAGATTAGCCTAAACCCTCTTTAACTTCTTGGTTTGGCCTACCTAAATTTGAAGTCCAACATACAATACTCACCTAGACTTTTAAGTCCATCTAAAAAGTTTTCAACCTAAAGCCTAAAAAAGGAGAGAGTGTCAAAAGTGTTGCCCGTACTGCTTAAGCATTTTCTTCCTCTCTTAATGCTTCTCTTACTCTTATAGAATCATAGGAAAAGGTAATTAAGCCCCATTTCCTTACTGTAACTTTAATTAATGGTGCATCTGACTCTCTCAATGATGATATGATGTTGGTGGTTAACTTATAGCCATAAAAGTGCTCACGATCTTATTAACAAAGAACTATTAAAGGTTTAGGCAACCCTTAATAGTTAAAACTTTAAAAGAACTTATCCAAATACAATGACTCAATATCTTTTTTCTTATAAAGACAAAGTAGAAAAGAAGTTATGTTAATTAAAGCAAGTGGCAACTAGGATATGATAATGTTGACTATGTGGAATTAAAGGGCAAGGCTAAAGGCCTTATTATCTAATGGAAGGATTCAACTCAAATTCATAAAAAAATAAAAAAAAACCAAAAATTTCTTTCATCTGATATGTTATCATTCTCAAGGCTTAATTATCTGGGTAATTTCCTAAGTATATGGTAATCCATATAAGGACCAACAAGAGCATGTGACATGAACTAATAACTTGCAAACCGTAAGATGTTACCTCTTAGGTTTGCATAAATGACTTAAGTGTGACCCTCTCTAACAATAATAAAATGTAAGTAACAATTATTCAAGAGTTTTGCTACAATTGTGATTTAATAGACTTGGAATTGAAAAGGCGTGTATATATTGTTGAGTTTGGTGAAATTATTGGGATTTTGTGTTATATATTATTTATATTTTTTTTATGTGTCTCATATACTTAATTAATGTCAATTTATTGAATTATATCTTTAATTTCTTAATAGACAAACATGAGAGTTTTATTTTAAAATATATTATTTAATTCATACATTTTATAATAAGTTCTTTGAATTTGAATTGTAAATTAAGTAAACAATTATGAAAAGATTTTATCTTATGTAAATTCTCTACTTTTAGAAAGGTGTTAATAAAATATTGAGTGATCTCAAATAAAAATAGAAATAATTGTAGAAATTGAAAAGTTCAAACCAATTGACTTATGTCATCGACTGATTAACTTTATGAAAGGAGAAGAAAAAACATAAAGAAACAGAAAATTTAGGTTGGTTAGTTAAACTAGTAATTGAAATTAAATGAATATCAAATAAAGTTTCAAGTTATGAAGAGAAAATTTATAAAAATTGTAGATTAGTCAACTTGAAGTTGGCTGTAATTAACAAAAGATAATTGAAAGGTTAAAACCTTTAAAGATGTAAAAGTTACAAAGAAAAATCAATTTGGTCAACTAAATCATGCCTACGATCAATCAACGAAACTAAACAACTAGAATAATAGAAACTACAAAAGTTACAAAGAGTTTTGGTCGATCAATCAATCTAAGTTTTATGGTCAACTAATGTCTTAGAATTAAAATTTCTTATTTTAGAAATTTATTCTCTTTAGAGATAGATCAATATTAAACAACTAGTTTTTCCTTTTGTTTATAAGAGAGTTTGAGAAAAAAAAATTAGAAGACCATAACATATGGTATTAAACTAAGTAATTGATCAAAGAGACAAAGTAAGAGAAAGTGAAAAATATCAAAAGCAAGAACTTTAAAAACAAGCATTTGAGATTGTATAAGAGTTGCAAGAGTGAATACAAGTCTTAGGGGCCAATATATATTTGGGTCAATGAGCAAACAAGACACAATTTTGTTGATGAAAGGCTAGACAAAGTAGTTTTTAATGTGGAATAAAGAAAGGCATGCCCACATGCATTGATTTTTTTTTTTATAAACATCATATATGGTCTAATCATCATCCTTTAATAGTAAATTTTGACCATATAACTATGAAATCTAGATAGGGGTTTAAGTTTGAATCTTAATAGACAAAATTTGATGATTGTGCATTAACAATTCAAGAGGATTGACAAAAGGCTATGATTGGTTATGATAGCTTTCAATTTGCTAAGAGACTTTTGAACTATAATACCTCTTTAGAAAGATGGAGTTATAAAAGAATGAGAAACTTAAAAGCAAGAATTAAACAATTAAAAAAGACCTTACAAAGATTCATTCTAAACCCTAATCTAGGAAAACTAAGACATAAGATTTATAGATTATCAGGGACCTTAATCACACATAGAGGTTAGAGGAAATGTTTTGACAATAAAGTCCAAGGCTAATTGGTTATCAACTGCAAATAGGAACATGTGTTTTTTCTTTTTCATCTTACTATTATAAGGCGTAGGCAAAAGGACACTATTAGTGAGATTTAGATCAGAGAATGGTTGGATTAAAAATTATAAAGAGATTTATAAGTTGATTTTTAGTTTTTTCAAAGGCCTTTGCAGAATAAGTGACATTAAAGGCATTGAGTCTATCTCAAATTTCATTTTAACCCTGATCTTTAGAGAGATGAATGCAAGTCATACTATAGGGGTAACTAATTAAGAAATCACTATTGTAATCTTTAAAATAAACACTTTAAAAGTCATAAGCTAGACAATTTTCTTGAACTCATTTATCAAAATTACTAGGCCATTATGGGGTTTTGATGCATTGAAAATAATTAAAAAATTCTTTTCATTAAGTTTTTTACTTAAGGAGCTAAACATAACTCATATTATCTTTGTCCCTAAGTAATGAAATTCAGTAAACATTAGTGGCTTCAGGCTCATTCATTAGTGTAATTTCTCCTATAAAATTATATATAAGATCTTAGTTAATCGGCTAAAACCTTAACTCCCTCAATTAATCTCCCTTTGCTAAAGTGTCTTTGTCCCTAGTAAGTATTTTCATTAAGTTTTTTACTTAAGGAGCTAAACATAACTCATATTATCTTTGTCCCTAAGTAATGAAATTCAGTAAACATTAGTGGCTTCAGGCTCATTCATTAGTGTAACTTCTCCTATAAAATTATATATAAGATCTTAGTTAATCGGCTAAAACCTTAACTCCCTCAATTAATCTCCCTTTGCTAAAGTGTCTTTGTCCCTAGTAAGTATATCCAAGATAATATTATGATAGCATATAAGAGCTTTCATAGGTTAAAATGAAAAAAAGGTAAATATAAGGTTATAATAGTGTAGCAATATGTAAAAGACTTATGATAAGATTGAGTGACATTTCTTGCATTGAATTATGAAAAAATTAGGTTTTTGTGAACGATGGACAAATTGAATCATGCAATATGTCTCAACTGTTAATTATTAAGTTTTGATTAATGAGTAGCCAAAAAAGTATTTCCTTCCAACAAGAGTTTTAAGGCAGAGAGATTCATCATTTCTTTATCTTTCATAATAGTTTTAAAGGCATTTGCAAGGCTCATAAATAATACTATTCAGGTAAGGTAGTTAAGTAGTTACAAAATCAAGTTAAGATATCTAGTTATTCTACACGTTAACTTTGTTGATGATACCATAATGTTTAGGAAAACTATAAGGGAAGAGGCAATAATAATGATGTCTTTAATCAATGTGTATTGTCCTACTTCAAGACAAGTAATAAACCTTTATATATTTGGAATAAAATTTAGTCATAACACTTAACCAAAAATGTAAAATTAGGTTTTGCAACTTACTAGTATAAGATTTATTTATAGGTAAGTGAACCAAAAGATCCAAGCATGGAAATAACAAATTTTATCTCTAGTAAGAAAAGAGAACCTTATTAAATCTATTATTTATATCATGTCATCATTTGCCAAGATGGTGTTTATATTATTAAAGAGTGTTGATAAAAAGATCAATTAGAAAATTTTCAATTTCTAATAGGGTCAACAAGGTGAAGAGTTCAAAATACATTGGGAGAACTAAAGAAATTTTTACTACTAGAGGCTCAAGGAAATTTGAGTTTTAGGGACCTTATAGTACTTAATCTAGCTTTGCTCACAAAACAGGGATGACAAGTTCTCCAAAACTCAGAAGCATTATAGGTCAAGGTTTTACAAGGAATTTATTTTCCATCCATTAATTTTCTTATTACAACAAAAGGCTTAAACCCCTTTTAGTGTAGGTAGAGTCTTTTTTAGGAAAGAAAGTTCTTGATTAGAGGGCAAAGATGGGAAATTATGCACATAAGACATGCTAATTTACGGGAAGACCCATGATTTTTAAAGTTGTCAAACTTTAAATTTCAATCTATGAGACCTGTGGTTGTTGAAGTCACTCTGATTAAGAATCTTTTACATAATAATCTTAAAGAATGAAATTTGGGGAAGATAAAATAGTTGTCTAGTCTTAATAAAGCAATTATTTTTGACAAAATTCCTTTAAACCATGATAAGAACCTCAATAAGATTGTATGGAATTATGACAGGTCAAAGGAATATATGATTCAAATAGAGAGAGTTCATGTTCAACCCTCAGAGTCTAAATAGAGGTACATAAAGGATTTATCACTTTGGAAGAAAATTTGGGTGTTAAAGATCCACCCTAAGATCAATAATTCTTATACAAAGCACTAAGGTATACTCTGCTAACGTAAAACAATCTTTGAAAATGAGGTATAATGGAGGAAAAAATCTACCATATTTGTAATACTCATACTAAATCTACAATCCATTTTTTGGTAGGTTATGAGCATACATAAGCTACTTGATTTGCTAGTATATTAGGCTACTTTCTTATGATGGACTTTATTTTCTCCTTCTTGTGATTGGTGGTTAGGAATCACTATTAATTTTATGGGTAAGAATGGCCAAGGATTGATAAGTCTTATTGCTAATATATGCTAGAATATTTGAAAGGCTTGAAATGCATTATGTATAAAGGGTAGCAAAATTATTCCTCGATTAACTCTAAATAATGTTTATCGTGACTAGAGCAACACTAATATGCTCAATTTACTAATAGGTCAACAATTGTATATATCTCAAACCACCCCTCCATAAATTAAACTTTAAATCTAACTTAAGAAATGGGCTATTAAACTAAACTATGACATGACATTCTCAAACCATGATGAATATGTAAGCTAGGCAATCATCTACAAGAACAAATAAGGGTAAATCATAAAATGAGGCACCATATATAGGAAGATGAGCTTTACTCTTATGGAAGAAGCAATTATGCTTCATCTTGTTACCAATATTATTGTCTATTGAATAGGATAAAATTATTTTAGAAATTGACTACGAAATCTTGTTTTAAGTTATTTAATCTAAGAAACCTAATTACCCTCTAAAAATATAAGTCATTATGTGTGATATCAAGTAGTGGCTAACTTGTTACCCATAGGTGGAATTGAGATCTATCTATAAAGAGGTTAATTGAGTTATCAATCGACTTATGTGTAAACACTTCCTAATTTTATAATAAAAGATATTTATTTTTGGTTAAAAAATACACATATTTTTTTTGACTTCAATACCAAAATTGTTAAAGGTAGCAAACAAGCATGCAATGTCAAATTTAAGTTGAGTTATTTTGGGTCACCAATCACTTGAGTTATAGGTATTTCAAGTTTTAAGTCTCTTGGGTTTCAAATCATTCGAATTTTGAGTGTCTTGAGTTTTGGATTCGTCAGGTTTTAAATTTATAGGGTATTGAGAGATTCGAAAGTTAAATATTTTAGATTTCAAGTCATTGAGTTTTGGATTATTTAGGTCTAAAAACATCAAGTTTCGAGTTCATTGGGTCTTAGGTTTTATATATTTATATTTTTTATATATCAAATTAATCAAGATCATTTTAGTTTTAGGTTATTTGAATTTCATGTTATTTTGATTTTTAGTCTATGTGAGTTAAGTTAAATTAAATTTCAAACAAATTAAGTGAATTTATTCAAGTCATATAAATTATTTAAGTTGGGTGGAGTTATTCAAATAAAAATTCTTGTTTGCTTTTACAAACTAGTTATTTTCATTTTCTACAATTTATAAATATTTTTTTTATTAGTTAAGAAATTTATTAAATCTTGAACCATATGATTAAGTAATTTTTCTTATTTTTATAAATTTTAACCTTTTTCTAAAATTACGACTTAAAAATTTTGAAAAAAAATTAAAAAATCTTAATTACTAGAATATTCACGAGGAACAAAATTTATATGACTACAAAAAAAAATTAAAAAAATTCAAAGAGTTTTGGATTCTCAAAATTACCACCGGAGGAGGGTTTACAAGCCCACGGTGAGCTTCACTTTCCCAAACGGCATAATGGAATAGAGCTGCAATTTTTGCATGGAATTATCTTCCTTTTATGGGTAATTATCGACAGATTATACCAACACATACAATTACAATATTTAAGACCATATTTTCATGGGTAATTATCATTCCTTGTAAAAACATAAACAAAAAAAAAAAAGACCATATTTTTCTTGAGTCGTTGTCTTATAGCTTGAAAATATCTCTGGGTTCAAAGTTTCTAACTTTGTTATATATATATATATATATATATATTTGGTGAGCAATACGAATTCTCGGATGTTGGGCGCTCATTAAATTTAAGTCTTGCGCGAAAACCATTATCATATGACAAACTATAAACTAGGCTTCGGTTAACTGAGAATAGAATAATTTTAAGTGGCCACATGGATAATATTTATATTCGTGCATGTGACTTGGAGCAAAAGGTAATGGATTCCCCCGTTGTTTGTACAAGACAGTTGGAACCCATTGATGAAATATATATAACTAATGTCAATACCTTGACTCCACATACATTGAAACAAGACAGAATCATTAAATGAATGGTGACAAATCAAAGACTAGAAATGACCCAGTGGGGGCGATTAGTCCCATCTTTATTTCATCACCCCATGATTTTCTCTCTCTCTCTCTCTCTCTCTCTCTCTCTCTCTCTCTCTCTCTCTCTCTCTCTCTCTCTTCCATATATGGTATATTTAAACTTAAGCTGCTCCGTTCAATTATTTAAAACTGGAATCGCTTTGATTGTATAATCTGGAATTTGATTTTCCTTATCGCTCCCTTATTTTTGTGGATTTGTATGTTTCACACTTCCACTTAACCCTTGCTGGAATCTTTTTGTGCGTTGTTGCTTCCTTCCTTTTATGTGACCCTTAATTCTTTATTTCTTTCTAACCAGTGAAAATAAAAATATAGACTTGCAAAATAATAAATTACAAATAGCGCGGTTCCCTGTGTCTAGGGTCATTGTGCACTTTAGATTTTGAAGCAGGCTTACACGATTAGAGTTGGAGTATTAGGTAGAGATTTTTCATTTTCCTTCGGTCACATCGCATGTATAGCAGTAACTCCTTTGGATAATTGCATGGATACAAGCAAATTGACAATGTCTTTGGCAACCTTAGTGTCAGCTTAGGATATGGTTTAACTCAATTACCTTACACTTATCAAAAGTTTAGCCGGTTCATATATGGGGGAAGAAAAAAAAAGAAAAATTAAACAGCATAAGCACATAATAAAAGATAAAAAGATTAAACACCACATCATTCTTTAGAATACACATTATTACCATAGTATAACATATTGGACATCACAGACTACATACACCATGACCCACGACAAGGCAGACCAGACCACCAATCGCCCATCCCCCTCTGCCGGGCACGTTTTTCTTGCTTGCACCATTTTCCCGTGGCCACTTTTTTTTTTTGTTTTTTCATTTTTGAGCACTAAAAAAAGAAAAAGAAAGAAAAAGCTAGTAATATTTAAGATGATAACAGCATCCTCCACCCCAATAATAATAATAAATAAATAAAAGAAAGAAACCCTCCCACCTCCTAAATTCCTCTCCACTCAATACATGAACCAAAGCAACTAACAATTGGCCAATTCCCAGCAAGAACGAGAACATCATTAATATTGAAACAGATCTGGGGATGCCATGATTGGTTGGTTCAAATATATCAAGTTTAATGGGTTCATCATGAAGTTATCGGGACCACCACCCTGATGATGAAGAAGACGATGATGATCCGTTTCATAGATCCCGTTACTTGGGCTGATAAAATTGAGGATCTCATTGAGGGAGTCAAGTCTTTGGCTCAGTTCCACCATCTGCGCCCGTAAAATTGAGTTGTCAGCCTCAGCGTTCAGGTAGTGTTGTGTGGTGACATTGATGCTCGTCAGGATTAGGTTATTGTCCTTCCTCAGCCGTGTCATTTGGGCCTTCAAATCGTCCAGGTGCTTCTGCTTTCGCATCCTGGACCGCCTTGCAGATTCCCTGTTGGATTCCTTCCTCTTCCTTTTCCGTTGATCCATCAACAGCTGCAAATCCCCTTCGGAGCCCGAGTTTTGAACCTGGCTTGGAGTGGAGCACGAGGAATTCCCACTAGAAGATGCCATATGTAATAGATATTTGGTATTTTTACACCAATAAGACCACTAATAATAACAATCTCAATTAGACTAAGCCTTATTCTATTTCCTTGATCGTGATCTAACCTTAGAGACTTAAAAAGATGCAAAGCCCAGCTACTGATAACTATATAATTAGTAGGTATATTGTATTATTCAGGCGGATGTATGGAAGATATGTTTACGAGAAAACATAGAACCAGTAGAGGAACACAACCGAGAAAGATTGAACAAGGTGGGTCCTGCGTCTGAGAGAGGAACTGACCATAAACCCTGAACGAAGGATTTCACTAAGAACTGGAGACATGAATATCAAACATCAAAGTCGAGATATGCAGCATCAATGCTTAGATTAGTCAAAGGTTCTGCTTTTTTTTTTTTTTTTTTTGGGCCCGGTGACAACCTCGGATCTCAACTAGAGACAAAAGAACTTCTGCCTGAAGTAAAAAGGAATTTCAAGTGCTTGTATCAAAAGGGTTTTTGGCTTTGGACTCTTACACCCAAGATTCAAGAGAAAAAACCCAAGAATCCAGACTCAGAAGGGAGCCAATTGAACCCACAAAATGATACCGAGAAAAACAGAGAAAAGACGCCAATACTTGCTGTAAAAAACCAGCAGAACCTCGGCTCTTACACCTATAAAAATAAAAAATAAAAAATAAAAACAGACAGAGAGAGAGAGAGAGAGAGCTAAGAGAAGTCAGAGAGCCAAAAAGCATATTAGGGGTAAAGAAAAGAGAAGGGAAGAGGTTGTTTAGGAACTCGAGGGGCCAATTTATAGAACAGACAAAGAGAAACAGGAAGATGAGGGGTAAAAAATAAAAAATTTAAAAATTAAGTAGAAATTATTAAAAAACAAAAAAAAAAAAAAAAAAAAGGGAAAACGTCGGAATCTTCAATCAGAGTTGTTGGGAGGGGTCACAGGGGTGGTAGGATTATTAGGCATGCAGTTTGGAGACGAAAATTCCACCGGTGAATGGAATGGCAGGTTACAGATGCCTATCATGACCCCATGTTCATTATTTCGTGTGCTGACTGATACAATCATCTCTTTTTTTTTTTTTTTCTAAAATAATAATGACAAATATAATTCTTAAAAGTCAACTGAATTCTACCTTAAAAGAATGGTTTCATTGGCCACTAAATTCTTTTTTTTAATAATTAATATTTTTATTATATTAATAAATTTAATAATAATATAATAAAAATAATATATTTATCATATAATAAATGAGTTTGTTAAATAATTATATATAATAAAAAATATTTAATTTTAATTAAATTTAATTAATGAGATGAATTTATTAAGTAGATTTAAAAAAATAAAATAAATATAATTATCAAAATTTTATGCAGAAATAAGTAAAATTAATTTTTTTATTAAAATAAAATTTTTAATAGAAATAAGGGAAAAGTTGAAAAAACCAAACTTTCCCACATAGGCGATCATAATTCTCAATCAGACAACGAAGGTGAACTGCCGTCAATTGTATACTTCGAAAAAGAAGCTCCCACTCTCAAAGCTCTCTTTGTAAGAGAAAAACAATCATATCTTAAATTTTCGGAATTCATTTCAGGAATGGTAAGGCTGATACTAAAGAAATTCCATGGTAATTATCCCCCGAAAATATCCATTTAGGGGACGAGGTAGCTATGAGTTGTATGAAATCAGGCGAAGATGAAGCATTCCATGGTAATAGTGCGAATAAATCAAATGCGTATCATACCTCTAATTCTTTTAAATTATTTTATTACTCTAAAGAAGGAAATTGATAAGAATTAACTAATACCATGAATTGCCGTATAATAGAATTATAATCACTTCAAATATCACAACATATATGTTTTTGATAAGAATTAACTATTATGTACAATCATTACAAAATTTTATAATGAACATGTATTTATATGCTGTGATATGTGGAGTGACTATCGGTAAATTCATTCTTGAAGGAGATGATATGTTATTGGATTGATAGAGAATGAAAATTTGCAAAAACTTATGACTTTACATCCGAAAGAAAGATAATCCGAATAAGTGGCAGCGGTAGCAATTAAAGTAAAAGGTTCCCTAATGAAGAGAAGGGAAATATTTGAATTTCCATTCCTCTTAATCTTTAGGCAGTTTAATTAAGTTAAAATTATGTTCTTGCCCTTTATTTATTAAAATTTTTCTTTTACCTTGATGCCTTCGATTATAAATTTTCAGTCTTACTATTAATTAATAATGTTCAAATTAATATTTTTCCTCTAAAATTTCTAGAACATTTATAACTTTTTTTTTCTTTTTAAGAAGGTTGGTTGTAAAGGAAATTGAACTAAAACTTGCCGGGACAAAAATTTATCAGAACTGGAATTAGAACTAAAATCAAAACTAGAATTAAGCACAGATCAATTAAGATTTCATTTTTCCCCCACTGGAACGTAAACCATTAGTTTCGGAACAGCACAAGGAGATCTGAGGTATAAATCACCCTCTTTTTTTTTTTCTTTTTTCCTTTTTTTTTTTTTTTGGGCCCTTTCGTCTCAGTTTTGTCGCCCAGTCCCACCAGATCGTTGAACTGCAGTTGCTTCCCTGACAAAGTTACAAATGTGGACAGCAGCAAGGGAATCTGGAAGAGAGTGGAGGAGGGATTTCAAGGACAATAAAGGGTAGTTTAGGCATATTACACTTATTATATTCCTCGGGCATGTCAGCTCTTTTTTGTTTTGTGGGTTCAATTCTTTTCTTCCGTGTCATTTCACGTTATTTGATCGATGCGACAACATGGACGGCCATTGTGTTGTTGGTCCGACATAAAACTATAGAATACTCGTACACTCAACGTAATAAACTAGTATATATGGTTTTTCACTAGGTAACGCAAAAGACATAAAATTGGGAACTTTATTAGACCCAATCTCGAGTTTTCATTTCTAACATCATAATCACCTCTGATATTCACTATAAAAAATGAAAAAAGAAAAAGACTAATGATGATTTTCGAACAAGGGTCTTGTATTGTAAATTGAGTAATTGGATAACGAGGAATTGTCAAGAGATAGAGTTAGAATTCAACGTTAATCTTTTGATAAATAAATTATATATATATATATATATATATATATGTATATATATATATATATATATATATATATAAGAAGTGAATCAGAACGAAAAGAAAAATACTTCAATGTAGAGACTTTGTAATAATTGTGGAGGATTTTTCTGTTGATGCTATGATTGTGATGACCTAAACTTAGAGGGGCAGCTATAGGAGCAGTGGTAGGACCGTACGAAGAGCCTACGACAAATTACGTGCTGACGAGGTGAGTTGAGTTGTTCGGAAGCGGACCGTGATCCAGACCACTTGGTTTGTTTGCGAACTAAAAGTTTACAAGCTTGTGGTAGACCTGTAATAAGTGGGACCAAGAGGTCCACTGGATCAAATCCTTATCAGCTAATATATAATAATGCAATGCTGTGAGTTTGGAAACGTATTTGGTAAAAATTTTCGTTGCTTTATAAATCATTATAATTAAAAAATGTTATTCAATAAGAAAGTAGAGAGAATGGCCGGGTTCCTTTGAGAATCAGGCCACTAAATCGCATTGGTTGTTTTGCTTTCAGCTCTTCTTATTTGTAAGAGTATTTTTTTAATTATTATATATTATTTTTATTATATTAATAAAATAAAATATTGGCGTTATTGTTTAATAGTTGCGTACTAACAACTCCGCCACGTATATACATCTACTTTGGGTTCAACAGCATTCGCTCGTCTTTTGTAAGAGTACCAACTCTATTTCCCAAAACTACGTGTAGGAAGGTTGGGAGTGATCTGTTTCATGCTTGGCCAATGCTAGGATCATCCGACTGCTGCAGGTGATTTATTTTCATTTGATATTGACATCAAAATGCAATGCAAAACTCGGCAAAGCACCTTTTTTCTGTTTACTTGGGCACTAAAAATGACTGATTGATTGATTGATTGAGATGGTGCAATGGGTGATGGTAAAACCAAGTGATAAGGGCTCGGCCTGGGAAGTTTTTTTTTTTTTGTTGGGGGTAAATTTTTTTATTTTGTCTTAAATAACTTCCTCTCTCAAAAATATTGAAGTCGTCTCTGATGTCATTTTTTATTAGCAGCCAGACCCAAATTATGTCGAGAGAGAAAGAGAATGGTGATTACGATCATACCATACAGCTGGCAATTACAGCGTTGAATTGTCAATAGGGTTGGAAATTTTAGTCAATTTTAAAGTATATATCTTGATGAAGTGCCAATAGAAAAATATTTCTTTCTAGTGCCATATTAATAATGCGATACACACTTGTTAAAACTTAAATTTTTGAGATGGAGGTCTCAAACTCAACTTATTAGAAAGAGTGCTTTCCCCATGTACAAAAAAAAAAAAAATCACTACAATTACTTGGAATAACATTTATATAATGACACAGACTAATTGCATCCATTATTATTAATGATTTCTAAACAGACCAAAATAAATAATAAAAAAACAACAACTCAGTATTCAAGTGGTTAGATTGAGTCCAATTTTATAGATATCTTTTCGGGATTTAGTAGTGTAAAAAAAAAAAAAAATCATCCTTTAGAGCATCATCACATGGAACAATTAATTCTTCTTTCTTTCTCGTTATGTTTATGACCTTTCCAAACCTATGGAGTGTTTTGGTGTTGATCTATTAATGCATTAGCTCCCTAAACGAAAAAATTTCAAGAAACATGCGAGCAGAAACTCAAATGAGCTCACGGAATCAACGAAAGGGAGAATAAAAAAAAAAAAACAAATTTCTGGCCCTGAACAGTAAATGTTCAGTATTCTAAGAGGGTTAAACTGTGATCATTAGAAATTAGTTGCACTTCTTACGAGGGGAGCGGAGGTGGGAGAGTCAGACTGAAAAGATTAAAAGGACAAATTGCACTTTGGTGGCTTAGGGACGAACTGTGTCCTAAAAAATGTTGAGCCGTTGGGTTATTCATAAGCAAAGAGAGATCAGGCACATAGACCATATTATTAATCTTAACATTAGATTTCAATTGCCAAGATAAAAAAAAAAAATCGCTAGAATCTCAAAGTGCAAATTAAAATTACAAGGAAGTGAATTTAAAAGGGGGGCAAACCTTAAGGATGTAAAATGCATATATATATATATATATATATATATATATATATATATATATTTTATATAATAACTGTAGGGTGGGTCCCTCAAACAAATTACCTGTACTCTTAAGTGAACTTGAAGTTAATTCGAGTAATAAAGTTGTGGAACTTTGAACCCAACACCTCTCAAAAATCTTTATAGCAACTTCACAAAATCCTTGGTTAAAACACTAGACTAATGCGGAAGAATGCACTTTCAGAATCGCGTAGAGAGAGAATTTAGTCTCAAAAACACACAAGCTGGCCAGAGATACCAGATCTTCAAGACAAAGAAAGTAAGACAAAAGTCAGAAAAAACATAAGTGACGTATCTCACATGTGATATTATAGTTTCTTATTATGCCTTGTCCTTTTAATTTATGTTTACTCTTTTGTTTGTTTGAAAGTACTTCTAGTCTATTCTCACAACTTGCCTTTGTCATTTTCGTTTTTGCTAGAGAATTTCCCCATATTGATCACTCTTTCGACAATTTTCCTGCACGGGATGTCATATCTGGTAACCAAATCGGCTCACCGGTTACAGTTTACACGGATTAGACCCAACCCAGAAGCTGGAAAAAAAAGTGAAGCTACAAGAGCACTATTAATACAGCACTTTGCCATAGACATTGAAAGGCCTGTTTTTTCGGTGTCTACATCTTTAAGGTGAACATGGGTCACTAAAACCATTAACGATTACATCAATATTTGTTAAACCAACAGGAAGCTATGATGCGCTATCACTGAAGCAACAATGCTCGCAAAGATTTTGGGACGAGTGATGTGGTCCCTTGCGAGACAGCAACACTATGAAAGAAATATACATGTCATTTTTAGCAATTTTGGTGAAAAGCTAGTTAATTTGCAACAAAGGGTAGATCACTAGACACATGGGTGGGTGGAAGTTGAGGCGTTATAACTTGTTCTGAGCAAAGGCACTGAGTTCACTTTTTGGCGAGTTTAACTTTGCCTGCTCGAGTAAGATAGCCTTCCGCAGAGCATTCCTATGTTAGCTTAATTACAAGATTCAAATTATTTTAAAGGTCGGGCTTGTTAGAGTTACTTTAACTTTTAGTTTCAGATTATAATTTAAATTCTAGTCCTAACCAACAAAAAAACAATTCCCCAACTTGCAATTAGCCTTCTTGACTTTATTTTATTTGTTTAAAGTCACGGGATTTTGCCCTTTTTTGAATATAGAACGCTCATGCAGCGTATTAGGAAGATATTTCTTTTTGCGGGGGCCACAATCTTCGAGTTGGTTGTTCCACGTAAATACAAATTGAACATCATTGTTACTTTTTTATTTTTCTTAAAAAAAAAAAAGATTGAAAATGATTATTGAGATTGCATTTTGCTGGAATAAGATCTGCCCATCTTAAAAGCTAGGCCAAGCCATTTGAAAACCTGAAATTGCTTTGGTTTCAGTCTGCGAATCCCTAAAAAATAGGAGACCTCGTAAATTAAAGCACCAAAATAAACCGATTCCTAGGAAAATGAACCGATTCCTAGTTCCCTAACACCTGCGGGCCTACTGGGGGAGCTCTAGGATATGCGTCGGAAGCTCACTTGTTTCCTCCCAATCGGTCGTCGGTCAATTCTGTTCGAGCATGATTATTGGCTATAGCACGCCCCACCGCCCCCCCCCCTCGTCTCATTAACGCCCCTCGTATTATATGTGACAATGGATGCATTACTTGTTTTAGTTGACTTGTCACGTCCTTTCTCCAATAATGCAACCGTACGGGCTAGCTTCCGATCGAACCTGTTCATATCTAGACGCTAAACCATGTCTATAAAGCTACTGGCCGCATGGTGGGAAAATGAATTTACGTTTACGTAATGTTTGCTCGAGACTTCAATTCCTACTTCAATAATTTTATAATGCATAAACATGTCATACATACTCTACGGCATTTCGATTGATTCAAGTTTTTCCACGGACATTGAAGACCATTACAGTATTTTAACTTTGGTACGCACAGTGCTTGATCTTTGGAGGTTTGCCTGCGTCAATTATTTGGCGGTTCTTCACAAATTTTGTCCTTTTTTTTTCCTTTTTCTCTTTTGTCACGTATAAAAACTCGAGGACCAATAATAATTTGCAAAATTGGACTTGTTGGGATATGATTTTCCTCTTGTTTAAGAAAATGGAAAGAAGAAGAAGGAAGATAGAGCGAGAAAGAGGGAAAAAAAAAAAAGAAAGGAAAAAGAACAAAAGGGAAGAGAGAATCCAGATTGAGCAATGATAGCCTGCCTTTTCACGTTCACATTAACTACACACACAAGTCTCCTTTCCAGTGGGTGAAGGTGAAACCTTTGATTTTGAAAGAGAAGCCACAAAGTAAAATGGAAAATCGAAGTCTTTATCATTTCAACTTTCAAAAAGGGATTGTTGAGGGGGACTCTGGACCCCATGACAATTAGAGACTGGCAGATATATACGTGGGTAGAGTTTTTTTATGGTGCCAAGCCAGTGTATTCTTCTTCTCACCAACTTTCTCCCTTGTCCTCCTTTTATCGGTAACTTCTTAGTTAGAGTGAATTTAGCACAAAAACAAGAACATAAAAGACAAATTTATACTAATATAGTTGATTCCACACATCTCATAAGTAAAATTATTATTATTGTATTATTATAATTATTAATTATATAATTAATAATAAAATTAAAAATTCTAGTCTCATTGTTATAATTACATAATATAAATTTATATATAAAATGTGTCAGATTTACTATATCCGTATCTTAGGACTTAAAAAAACCTGGTTCAACTAAACTGGAGAAATATATGGCAGTGTCTCCTAATATTATCAAATTATTCTCTTCTGTGATTTCTCCAACATTATTACTACTTTTTTTTTTTTTTGGGGGTGATTGACTGCATGGACTTAAATGAAAACGCACGTTCGAAATGGGAAATAGATAGGTGCTAAATCAATTTGTACGATTCAGATGCTTGCGGTTCTCATTTTTCTTCTTCTTTTTTTTTTTTTTTGGGTGTCTTTTTTGGGTTCGGTTCAGAAAAAGCAAAGGGGACCAGAGGGAGGGAGCGAGGGCCCGGGAAAGTTAGAGAGAGTGCACAAAAGTGTAATGGTGGTCGGTTTGTGGGGCCGTTAGACGGGGCCCATGTATCGTCGGCTTTCAAGAAGAGCCCCCCACTGCATTCAACGATTGTCACATGTTTTGTTTTCGGCCTTCTCAATCCAGTGTTGTCCAACCACCCTCCCATTGCTTTGATGATAATGCATTGATCATGCTTGCTTGTTGAAGTCAGGAGTTTTAGGGGGCTGCGAGCAAACAAACAGCAACAAGAAGCAAAATAAAATAGAAAAAAAAAAAAAATTCATTGTCGTCCAAACTCAAAACCTACGAGTACCTAATGACCTGGAATTCGTGTTAGAATGCTGACCCTTGAATCACACTTTAAGTCAGTCAAAGTTTGGGCTCCGACATTTAGTTCTTCCTTTCCAAGGACTGAACTATGTCTCTCTAGTGTTCCAAACTTACAAGTTTGGTATATCACTCCCCCCCCCCTTCTAGGAAATCAATGTAAATCCGCTTTGCACTAACTAGTTGCTTACAATACAAGGATTTGCCTTACCCGGAAAATTAACAAAATAGAAATCCTTTTTTTCAGAAATTCAGATCATTAGCTATTTCTTTGTCCTTTTTCTTTTCTTTCTTTTTCTTTGTTTTTTGTTTTTTGTTTTTTTTTGGTGGGTAGCTTTCTTCTTGCGGAAACCAGCAAGCAAATCCTCCTATACTTTGCTCATCACCCCATGTGATGCTTTTAAAATTAGCTCATGGCAAAAGGGCCCGTCAGTTTTCAACTTTATCGTTTCTTTACAGTTCCAATCCAAGCTTCAACCTCAAAAAGCAATAAATAAAGGCTTCCTCCCTCCAATAGAACCCCGTCGCGCATGGGAAGAACAGTACTATGAGTGTTTACAAAGTGACTAGCTATCACAGTCAGGGCAGGCACATAGGAAACTGTAGAGCAGCCGTATCGTTGCTTTTCTTCATGAGCCTCTGACTTTGCCTTCGCATTGAAGGCAACCTCACCATCAACCGATCAGTTAGTACTTAATTAAAGCTTTTAAAATCTGCTCACTTATTTATACTAATTAGCGATTTCAGCTTACTCAACACCAACTATTCAATTTATAAATTTGATTATTATATATTAATTTTTAAAATTTAAAAAATATTTAATTACAAATAATTTTAATAAAATTAAATAATTCTCATTTTTACATTTAGTAAAAAAATTCTCATTCTTATTCTCTTATATTTGAAATGAGATTCTCTTATATATAAAAATCACTGCTCTTAATTTCATTTTTATTTTTATTTGTACTTTTTAAAGATAAAATAAAATTATTAATAAAATAAATAATTTATATTATAAATAATTTATATTAATTTTTAAAATTATTATTACAATAATAGTTATATTATTAACATATATATATATATATATATTTATGAAATACTATAATATATATTATAGATGGTGATAATAATAATAATAATTAGAAGTACTATGATGAAAAAAAATTATAGAGATTATAAAATATAAATTATCCTCTTT